>JAHWFP010095791.1:0-20027 GCA_023313725.1 Lithobius niger
CTTCTTCTTCTTCTTCTTCTTCAAGAAGCTGTCTATCGTGTCAGAAAACTCAACAAAAATTCGGGTGCAATTTCAAGCCTCATCCCACCTCAGGTTGCACACAGATTAGGCACCAGTTTTTTTTTTCTCACTACTTTGCAAGTCTTTGAATGTGAGGGCTCAAAAACCTGCTCGTTTTACTTTCACCCCAAACCCCTACACACACACACCCCTCCCCTCCCCCGAGCCCACCCCATCCCGTCGCCTCAGGGTACTTATCCCAGCCTATTTCTTGCCTTGAACTTGAAAGACTTGCGCGAACTTCCAAAAAAAATATCCTTAAAAAAGCCATCCTTCAAAGACGAAGTGGAAAAAAAAACCTTTAGGGGGACGAAAAAGTGGAAAAATCGACACGTCGCATTTGCACTACGCACTGGCTAATAGGTGGGTGTGCTGTATCATCACATTTTTTTCCCCCCTTTTCTAATCTTCATCCTTAGGCGAGCATAAATTATCAGTGTAAGAAGGCCGGATTAGCGGAACCAAGCGATAATGGGACTCTTTTCCAGACGTTGAAGGGAGACCTTTCATCTTTTTTTCTCCTTACTCCCGCCTTCGATGATATACATCGATTATAAATTTAATGAGGGATTGCCAAATTTTAAACATCTAATCAGAACGGAAAGACAAATCGGCTCGATTAGTAATAAATAAATGCAAATGCAAAACTATTTTCATGCCTTTTGGACTTAAATTTCAAACTGCCTGAACCGGAATTGACCTCCGCGACCAAATGCCGAAGTCTTCGACCGTGTCAGAATGGCGTAGTGGTAAGGATTCGGCCTTTGATGTCGAAGGTCAACGGTTCAATTCCCGCTCATGCATCTGACATTTAGGCCCAAAAGGCAACGAAAGTAAGTTTGCATCTATCTGTATTTATTTATGAATTGCCAAAGTTAACATGATTTGAAAATTATTATTTTTTTTCATTAAAAATGAGAAAACACTTTAATTGCTTCATGCTTGGTTCCAAATCGTGAAGATAATTACGAGAGATCGAATTTTCGTTTAATTTGTTTTTATTTATTTATTTATTTATTTTTATCATTATTTTAATTAATTTGTTGGAGCCTAAGTCATCCATCTGAAGCAAACTAAGGCTCATATGGATGAGCCAAGTAAATTCTGAATCGTACGCACTAGAAGCAAGAGCTGCACTGCAGTGCAAGCCTGTCAGCCTGTTACGCAGGGAAGCCGTAAAACAGTAATCAGTCCGGATTAAGGCATATACCAACTCGTTAAGCACAATTTGTGGCCGACAAGTATAATTATAACAAAGTGTAACCTTTTTTCCGATTGAAGTCGGGGATGAGGGGGGAGGGAGCTTGTAGTTAGTCCCAGACCTAAAAATTTGATATGGGGGCGTGCATTAACTTATAGCCCACCACATTAACTGCGGGAAAAAAATTATAGACTATTAAAAAAAAAAAAAACAGAAATAAAATACAAAAAATGCCCACTGGCACTGCGACATTTCGCTTCGTCTGCTTTGGGCGCTGCAAAATATTACCCTGTTATTGTCAGACCTTTTTATTGAAAAAGAAAACCAATTGCAATATTTATGAAAGCAATCGTTATGATTAATATTCCATTAAATTTGCATAATTTATTGTTTGAAGTTTTGCAGTTGTTTTGACGGTGAGACGTACGATTTTTATTATTTTTTTGCGGACAGTTTTTATAACAGCGTATTGCACTGTGACTAGTTGGAACTGACAATGTGAGGGAGGAGGTAGGGCCGAGAGGCAGGGGGAGGGGGGGGGGCGGGGGAAAAAAGGGAAGGAGCCAAAAAAAAAACTGGGAGACGGAAAAACTTATTTTTTTAAGTACCCTGCACCATGGAATGGTTCGGTTGTTTTCTCAAAAGTGTCCTCCATGAAAAACGAAGAAAATTATGAGTCGAGTGGCATGGAGTTTTGTAACGTAAACAGCATCATAAACAATAGCGACCCGGAGATGAGGGCCTTCGCAGTACCGAGGGCGGGTTACTCGAGAGGTCGTTGTAAAGGGAGTTGGGACGCAAGATTGGGCCCTGGGGCCAAATGTGCGGCGTGAATCTTGTCGCCGAAAAAGATGGAGATGGGGGCGGGAGCGTGGGTGGTGGACGGGGAGGAGGGAAAAACGATGTCTTGGAAAGAAGAATAGGACAGGACAGACGTGGACTATAGCAACTGAGATATGAAAGATTTTTTTTTCTTTACAAAAATATGTCTGGAAAAGCGCCATCCTTACGTAGAAGTACCCATGGACGTGTCCCAGTGGACGAAAAATTGCTCCTGGGGCGGGGCCGCACTGCGACTGCTTCGTATACAAATGTTATCAAAGCAAGTATTGGAATTAGTGCAATACTTAATTTCCCCTAAAAAAGGGAAATACAGTTGTAGTTATTTTTTTTTTTAATTTCTTTGTTCAGATGATGTTGGTCAGGGCAGTTAAGGTGCGAGGTAGGTACGAGGTGAGGCAGCATTATTGTTATTACAAGTTTGTGTTCTTAGTGGTTTCCAACGTTAAAGCCTAAATTGAAGAATAAACAGGTGGCCTTCGTACCATTTCCCTGCAGCTTCGATTCTCTTCACAACTGATGCTTATCTTATCTTTATCTTAAAATCTACACTTTGTTTTCAATTTGTTTATCGTTTTCTTTGGGAGAACGGCAAACAGGAGAAAGGGTTTTAAAAATAAGATAAAAAAAATTTACCATTTGTGTTAAATCCAATCCACCCAAAACCAAAACTGGTATAAGAGCAGCCGCCAAGTTTCCAAAAAGGTTCGGCCTTTCAAAGTAGTGATATCATTCAATCAGGGAAAGGCCGCCAAGGTTAAACCTATTAGCCAAGTTAATCGCACCTATATACTAATAGTTCGAAAGCTAAATGAAAACTAGAAGATTGCTACTATATAGCGGTAGCAATCTTCAAGTTTTCGGGCATGACTTTTACTGTTTCGGGCTGTCTGCAAGATTGAATTGAATTGAATTGAAATTTATTCCTAGAGGGTATCGGCCCAGCGCCACACACCCTTTTCGCAAGGTGGGCGATTTTCGAACAATTATTTTCAAATCTCTTACTCAAGAACCGCCACAATGACTCCCCCCCCCCCCCAACGCAACAATCCACGTTGCCAGACGCAACCAGATTTTATTCAACAACATAGTTTTTAATTATAAGCATTCTTACGTCACATGTCAATTCAAACACAATTCGACAGTTCTACATTAATCTACATGACATGATTGTTGAAATCAAGACTACTCTTAAGTAAGAATCCTACAATGACTTTAATCAATTTAACAATTAGTTTATACTTGCGGTGCACGAGGCTCATCATTGCTATCTTGATTTGATTTCATTTTTAATGAGCTTATTATAAAAGCGGTCTCCAAGCCATTCGCTCAATGTACTGCTACTTACCCCAGCAAAAATTGATCATGGTCAGCCATGGTTAAACAAGGGTAGTTTATGGCTAAACATGGTTAAACCATGGGTGGTCCCAATTTACAGTTGGTTAAACCTCGTTCAAAACCATGGTCACTAGTTTCCATGGTAACAGGACACTTTCACCATGTTTCAATCTTTGGATAACAATGGTTGGTCCCAATTTACCATTGGTTTAACAATGGCAAACCATGATCATAAACAGTGGTTTAACCTTGGAACATTTTTGCTGGGGTAGAACTACTTACAACTAACAACCTTGCAAAGTGGTGATAACGATACGAATATAACAATCTCGTTAGCAATAATTTTAAATTTATGGTGCACGACATTTTTCATTATTGCGTTGAAAAGGGCTTCAAAGGGTTTAACGAGCGTTAACCACTCCTGGTCATCTGCCCGAAGCCCTAACGTTGAAAAGTGATCGGCAGCAATAATACGTCTGTAAATAATCCTTTTGCAGAGTATTAAATAAATAAAATAAATAAAAAACACTAACGAGGCATTGTCAGAGATTTACTTTCTGGCTCTTCCAAAAAAAAAAAAAAAACGTTAAAGCCGCTAGGTCAAAGATTTCAGCTTTGTTCTATAAAAGCGTATTTATTTATTTATTTCCTTTAGCAATACTCAAATGTCAGTGCCTAGAAACCGGATTCAGAAAAGAGGTCGGGGCTGCGACGGGCTCGGGGTCGCTTGTTAACAGGTATGTGCAAAAATTTGATTGATCGGGTTTCCATTGTTAGCTAACACCATCCGTGCGTAGCACGGGCTTCCTCTAGTTTAACATATCACGTAAAAACCATTCTATTTTCTCACATGCCTTGTTGACTAATGGCTGCCCTCTTCCGTTTGCACTTCCCAAACTTTGCAGATCTTCCCGACGTCCTCAGCCCAAAGGAAGGTCTTTCTACCTAACTAACTGGAAATTTCCTCAAAATTACCAGACGTCATTTATTAATTAATTCGTATCCAAGTATTTATTTAATTCATTCGTAACCTATAACCAAAAGTCTACCAGCGGAGTCAAAACAGCGAGAGATTTTGAAAACATCAGTGAATGTGGGCCACCACCTTGTGGTATAATTTGATTTAGTAAATAATCTCCCTCCCGATCTGTTGCTTGGCTGGCAAAATTAGTTGTTTCGTAATCTTCACAGCATTTTAACCTCCCCAAAATAAGCCGGACGGAAAGCCAACGGCTCGAAAAGTAGTAAATAAATACAGATGCAAACCTATTTACGTTGCCTTTTGGACATACTGCCTGATCGGGAATTGAGCCCACGACGTTAGAGATCATAGGCCGAAGTCCTGCCGCTCAGCCATACTGACACGCCCAAAAAGAAACGTCCATAGGCAGCATTTAACACGCACATATACACATAATCAAACACTTACAATCAAACACTTACAATCTGCACTGCAGGGACGCTTATTTGCCGCGTCACTTCACACCAGGTAAACAGAAAGGAACAGAAAGGAATTGTGTTCCTTTCTGTTCACCTGGTGTGTGACACGGCAAATAAGCGTCCCTCCAGTGCAGATTGTAAGCGTTTGATAATATATGTATATGTGTACGTGTTAAATGGTGTCTATGGAGGTTTCCATTTGGCCGTGTCAGTGTGGCTGAGCGGTAGGACTTCGGCCATTGGTCTCAAAGGTCGTGGGTTCAATTTCAATTTCAAGTTCATAAGCAATGTAAACATCTGTATTTATTTAACTCCCAAAAAAGTTAAAATTGTTCCCAAAAAAATGGTCTAGGCGAAAAACAATTTTATCCTCATATTAGTGCCTCTTGCAATAGGTCCACTACAAAAGAAAGGGACCCACCTTTTGTATTTAGGCTTACTTTTATTGCATGGCCGTAACGTTTAAAATACCCGCTGTTTGTTTTTTTTTTATTATACTTTAAATTAAATATGGGATTTGTGCATAAAATAAATAAATAAACAATTTGTTGCACGAGCAATGGGAAGGCAAGTATCAGTGTGATCACTAACTTCCAACCCATCTGAGAAACTGAAGTATGGATGTGGCTGGTTGCGAGACCATAGGGGAAGATTGTCAATAAAATGCAGTTTCTATATTGAAGCGTTCACTGTTTTGTATAATGTCACCCCGCGACTTATACAATAACGATTTACAGCGAAGATCCGTAAGAAAATGAGCTGAGAGAAAAAAAAAAGAGGGAGGGGGAGTATGGGAGGGGGAGGGCGTATGAAAGGAGGGTGGGTGTGTGGGAGGTGATTGGGGATGGAACTGGAACGTCCTTGATCTCAAACGCCATCGTTAGCCAACGACGATGAAAGTGCAACTCATCGGGCCAAAAAGAAAATTGCAGTTAGTCGGTAAAGGACTTCAGATCCCTATACGTTGGGTCGTTGTAATGAGGTCGACGCAGCCAGGTTTCCCACTTAGCGCAGAAAACTCTAGAAGAGAAATCTGAAGTCCTCACTAATCAGCTGAGGAGAGTGAAGAGAGACTGAGTAAGCGTGAAGAAATGTGCCAAAGTCACTATAAAGAAAGACGATCGACCTTGTAAAGCCAAAATCCCATCATTGCATGGCATTCTCAGAAGTTAAGGTTCCGAAAGTTAATTGGAAGTAGGAAGAATAGATAGAGGGAGAAAGAAAGAAAGAGAGAAAAAAGGAGAGAGAGAGAGGCCACACTGAAAAAGGTGTTTTTGTTCCGCTGGTTCTTTTACGAATAGGTGTGACGTGTTGTTCAGAAAAATACCAAAATTCCTTTGATCCCAAACTCCTTTATTACGGTCTGATGGACGTTCACGGGTTGATAATATAGTGGGTGGCATGCATTTCGTATTATCTACACCCTATTCGTCGAGGTTTCGTAACCATCCTATGGAAAAGAGGGTAGGGGAGGTGGGAAGCAGTGAATTCTGTTTCCATGACAGAAAATGACAATGCAATTATTTGCTCTTCAGATTGAATATTAAGAAGTGCACTGACGACATCACTACAATATTAAGAAATCCACTGCTGAAATGTACCGTTGTGCACTGTATGGCTTTTGCAAAATAAATTTTTACTCTTCAGCACGTTTATCGAACTAAATTAATACTGCAATTAAAAAAAAAAAAGGAATAAACCAAGAATTAAGTCATATGACTGGTAGCATTAATGACTAGATTAAAGAAAGCCAAATTAGCTGGTACGAAAATTATTAACACAATGGGGCGGCCAACAGTGTCTATAGCTCAGAATGGCAAGTGGGCAGCTATTATGATGAATTAATTCTCATGTCATCGTGATTCCAGGAATTGAACTCGGGTCTTTGGACTAGGCCTCCACTGCACCGACCTTCTATGTTAACTCGACAATACCATAATTGTCACTAACTTGTCATATGAATAAACGCCAGTATAAAAAAAAAACTAATGACAGGGGGTGTCTAAACATTTATCCAGGGTTGGAGGTTTAGAGTATACACCCCCCCCCCACCCCCCGTGTTGTTTGTTTTATGCTGACGTTAATTCATCTGGCAAGTTAGCAGCGATTATGATAGTGCCGAGTTGTCGTAGCGGTCTAGTGTGATGGAGGCCCAATCCAAAGAGCCAGGTTCAATTCCCGAACTCGCGATGCACGTCAATTTTTTTTCGTCTCTCATGAGGATATCAGTTGGTCGACTGCGTCTCATTCATGTCAGTACACGTTTATAATTGCTGCTCACTTGTCATTCTCAGCTGTTCACAGTGTTGGCGCCATAGTGTGTTCTTCGTTTGATATTAACGACTAGCCATATCTGGATAAAAAATATACCTTTCCCTCGTTTACTAAAATAGGACCTTCAGTTTCCTGTCGTACGCAAAGGAATGTGAGGAAATATTTTTGTATCTATCACGACCAAGTGGTATTTCCCAAAATTTACAATAAAAAACAATAAAAGTTTTTTTTTTTACAAAATTTTCTTTATTTTTTATTGGGCCTCCAACACACTAGACCAGTACGACAACTCGGCACTATCATAAAGTTACAGTTAAAGTACCTCTAATGCAGCAAACCATCACATTAAAAGCATACTATACATGATAGCAAAAACATTGATGGGTAAAACAGGAGTGAATGTACTGTTGAATGAGATACACCGATTGTCATCCTCCTGTGGAGGTACTAAATTTATTTCTAAGAATCTCGGCTCTGGGATAGCATACGAGGATATCAAGGTCGAGTTCTTTTTTTTTTACTATTCCATAAATTTGTAGTAGCATTTTCAGTGTGATTTACCATCATATCCTGTGTCAGATCAACCCTTTTGAGTAGGAAAATAACACATTCACTCTTCCTTGATAAGGGCTTGTATGCTGTCCTAGCACCAAAATTATTAGAAATATAGTCAGTGCCCCAACAGGAGAGAGAGAGAGAGAGTTTACCAGCTGTATAGGCAGAGAGAGAGAGGATCATCTGCCCAGGCCGGAAATGACGTCACAGCTGTGTGCATGCGAGGTGGCCATTTTGTTTTTTCGACGTCCGGATTCTGGATAGGTGATCCTCTCTCTCTATGGCCTGTACTGCAGGTACTCTCTCTCACGAGGATGCCAGTTGGTCAACTGTGTTTCATTCATGTCATATACATTTATAATTTCCAGTTTACAAATCAGAAGTTCTTTCCTGTACTCAAGAGCAGTCATCCACATCACTTCCAGCCATTAAACCGGAAATGACGAGTCTTTCTAACACCACTGATTTTAGCCTTGCCGTGATACCTGCTTTTTAAAAAAAAAAAAATATTGCTGCTAATATGCGTGATACTTGGCTTTTATTGTTGTGACTTAAGGCTTTGCTATTTTTGTCTCGGACTAATTAATAGCAAGAGATTCCAACTGGAGCCGCACATCTGGCATCATCTAGCTTTGGGTTGTATCCCGTTTGTACACAACGGTATGCAATTGAATTCTCTGTATGGTCAGACCTTATGGAAGTGGTGCGTTTTTAACCCTCCGTTTACTATCCGAACACTTCAACCAACTCCTTCAACCATTTCTCAATGGAGATCTGATAACCTCTAACTTACATGCAGGAATTAAAAATATGAACACAAACCCCTGTAAGTAATATGAATGCAATTCAGAAAGCAGCTAACAGCTACAACACACGCTGTAGCCGTTGCAGCGTACACACAGCTAAAAAAAAAATAAACTTGTACAGGAAGTCATCGTTGTGCACTAGAGAGTGACATGACTCTACGACGAACGAGCAAATTTATCCACCGACCAATCCTTGCCATACGTGTTCTACCAATATAGCTACAAACACACATACAAGGACGGACAGCTAGTGCCAGATTTGCATCGCATTCCTAATAAGGGAGTATTTTTTGAAAATTGACCCACTCCAAAACAAAAATAATAATTATTTGAAAACAATATAATACGTTTCAAAATTGTTTACCACAAATACACAAGAAGTCAGACTAAACTCGTGATTATTACATTTAATGCTAAAGAGGCTTTTAGGCTGCAAGGGCATCACTACAATCAAGGCTTCGAACAATGACTGCTTAGGGAATTTTCCTCCATTGTCACAACCACCGACAGCTAGGCAATAGGCATAATTCATTCGTAATCACTGTAAACTAAGATGCCCCCTTATCGACACTTTGTAATTTTTGCGATTGCAAGTGCCTAAATCTGCCATAGAGATGACAAATTGTTATTAAACCACCAAGTCAGTGATGTTCATGTTGGAGGCTGGTTGAGTCCCACCATTTCTCTCTATGAACCTGGCTGCTGCTCACTTTCTGTAGTATTCCTGATAACACTCAAAAACCTTGTTCTGCACACATCAAGTGTACCCATGAACAAAATCGAGAAGTTATATAATAATAATAATAATATGAAATGTAGTAGCCATTAGGGCAAGAATTATGGCAGGACACAGGGCCACTGACGCCATTCCTAATAAGTGATTTAATAAAACTAAAGAAAGGTTGACTCTTTAATAAAATCCGAAAAGTGCCAACAGATGGGGCCACGACCACATCCCCGGGAAGTGAGTTCCACGGCCTGACCACACGATTGGAAAAGAGAAGTGCCTTCTGCAATCAGTGTATATGAGAACAGAGTACCATTAATTTTAGAGAATGGTCTCTGGTCTGGACAATCGGAGAAACTTCAAAAAATCCTCGAAGTTAATCCAAGTGAAGAAAAAACAACCAAGCTTCATCGGGACTGGAGCGTTGGATACCCTTGTGTTCTTGTCATTGTTACATTTGTTCACTTTTCATGCTGAACACTGCGCATGGTACGCATTTTCATTCCATAGAGGGAGTGAAGGGGGTGACAATACAAACCAAAAACATGGGCTACTGAGAAAAATAAGATGTGGCTAAAGAGCCACAGAGAAAAGTAAGATTTGGCTGAAGAGCCACAGAGAAAAATAAGGTTTGGCTGAAGAGCCACAGAGAAAAATAAGACTTGTCTAAAGCGTCACAGAGAAAAATAAGATTTTGCTAAAGAGCCACAGAGAATAATAAGTTTGGATAATGAGCCACAGAGAAAAATAAGAAAACACAGCTAAAGAGCCATAGAAAATATAATGCAGAAAATGCGGCTAAAAAACCACAGAAAAAGAGTGTACAGTTCATAAATGCAGATGTGGTTAAAGAGCCACATAGAGCAAACGTTGGGCAAATAGATGCTTTGACTAACGTTTATTCAACCAGGTACAATCTAAACTCACAAAGTGCAGGAGTGAAAAATAATAAATTAGACCGTCTAGAGCCTAACATCGCTCAAGAACTTGACAATCTTCACAAGACTGTCTTGATTATCTCCCAGGATTTATGGCAGAATTTCGAACAGTTAAAACTAAAATATACATACGTATTTTTAAGGTAGACTCACCTTTGTTTTTTTCTTGTGCTTTTTTTTCCAGGACTTATTTGGAAGTGGATTTTGCGTTGACAATGGGCAGTGATATTAGTTTCACTCACCTGTAAAAGTAAAATTGGTTCAACTAATTAGTGTTAAAAAACTTCTGGCAAACTTGCGGCTACTGGTTGCATGAACCAAAATGTGTGGTGAACTCTCGCATCTCATTCAAAATGAAATTTACAATTTCCCAACTGCAGCAGATTCATATTCGGAAAGCAAGTGAAGCAATGAAAAGCATCATAATAAGATGAACGTAAAGACGAAGACACCCACTACGGTAGAGTGTGAAAACATATATTTTAAATCGGTAAGGGGCCAAAAAGGTGCTGTCAGCCTCAACAACGAAATAACAAACCTTTTTTACAGGTGTCATACACTTAGTGTTTATAGATTAATGGATCAAATGGCTAAATTTGCCAAACTAAAAGCTATTTCAAAATGTTTCAAGTGACAATTTTCTTCAGGATGTTCAAAAAGCGATTTACAATTATATTTTCATAAGGAGCTCACAATCAATATTAATATAATAAAGCAAAACCATAAATAAACCAAAAGGGGTGATATCATACAAAAGCCCCATAACGGTAAAGGGACCCATCAAGTTTTCGCCATTGAAATTAGTGATATCAGAGCCAAAATGGCTGCCACCAAGTTTGTGGTCCGAACCGCGGTCACTCAATCTTAACTGACACCTCGTTGTCACTGCCAGTACACAACTCGTGTGGCGGTTGAGCAGGTACACAACGATGTGTACTGTCAGTGAACGTTGTCTTCAGCATGACCAATTGCCATAAAAATGTTGTTATTCAGAACAAATTAATGTTTAAAAATATATGAAGCAAATCTCGTTGGGGTATAAACATGATAACAATGAAACTAAAAATTCTCCCCCATGTTACTAGTAAATTTAATAGTTTGGTGAGAATTTTTCGTTTCGTTTTTAACATATTAATGTTTAAACAAATACCATTGTATCTTTTCACTGTATTTAAACAATTTTTTACACAGTAATGTATTTATTTTATATTCTAGCAAAAATTATATTGTGATCATTTCACACGCTGTTTTAAGGTTAAAGTATGTAGGATGATCCTTTTTCAAAAACTTCGGTACAGACAATTTTTCGAAAATTAAGGCGTAAATTTTACTTAGCAAAGGAAATGCTAAAATTAATCCCTAGCATTTCTATGGGCATTGCAGCAGCTTCTTTTCATCCACTTTTCACTCGAAACTGAATTAAATTCATATTTTTTGGATATTTGAGGTTGGGTAAAAACAGAATATTTTCGCGGCTGAGCAGAAAATTTACTTCACATGACAAGTACTTCTGAACCAGCGCTTCGGCTTCTCAGTTACAGAATATCCCTGAATAAAGACAAAATTTCCCTTTTTCTTCACTGTGTAAAGAAATTTCCCTTTTTTACTTCCCTATTTTTAATTTCTTTTCATTGCACCTGTAATTTTTAACTTTTCCTGATTTAAAAAAATTATGAGCCCGTTTTAATGACACAGGCGAAAATTGACACAAATTGAAAATAAAACTCAAACGAATTAGAACTAGTCGGCCTGTCGTTCCTGCCAGAAGTGATATATATAGTGGACATGTAAAAATTAGTACGCCCAGTTTTCGTTATTTTAGCCTTAATAAACCAGCAACAGATGATATATAAACACTAACCAAATTGTAATCTGGGGTTGGGCAAGGGTTTAAAATGTTAACACGCGTTTGTTGGAGTGAAAGTTTCGTAATGGTGGGTCTGGATGGAGAGAAGATCATGAGTCACTTGTCAAAAAAACTGGAAAATCGTCTAATGGGATAATTGTCTAATATTTACCTAAATAAAAAATCTGGAAAACCATCGAAACGGAATATCATATAATGGACAAGCGTATAATGGATAAACGTCTAACTGGACAATAATATAGCTGATAAACGTCTGACTAGGCAATAATCCAACTGTGGTTTCTGATGTTATATGTATGGCCGCAGCGAGCAATGGCAGCGCGAGCAAGGCAGGTGCATTAGACGATTTTCCATTACGTACGAATTTCACGTTCGACGATTTTCCATTATATGAATTTCCTGTTAGACTATTTTCCGATATATTGTTGTACTGTATACGTTCTTCCAATTATGCGATTTTCTACGTAGATGATTGCCCCTTGCCCCCTTACAAATGCTCAACTCAATGTAACAACTAACTCAAAACATGAAAGTTTCCCCATTTTTCCCTGTTTAATTTTTTTTCCTTTGAAGAAGAGTTTTCCCCTAAAAAGGTAAAAACTCCGTGTAAGTGGAAGCACTGTTTTGAATGCTCTCGGATTTATGATTTCTCAATCAGCTGACGCAAATGTCAAAAAAACAAAGAAGTCTTCAACTTACCAACTTATAATTGGCAGCTCACTTTCATAAGTCTTTAAAAACTTGATTGATTGATGAAAGATGGGCTTGGTCTCCTTCCTCTTCTTTCATTTTTTTTCCAAAGCAGCTAGGAATCAAATTTCATACCTTGCAGTTTTTGTCCACGTTCCTTTAATTGTTCGTGGGGAAACGCCTGTAATCAGAACCGGAAAAACGAAATTGAGGGCCTTTGCCACAATTGATCACCACTAGTGGATAATTGTTCCGACGAAATGATAAGAAGTAGAAAAAAAATCTAAGACGAAGAAAGGAACGAAACGAAAAGAAACGGAAAAAAGAGAGCAAAAAAAAAGGAAAAAAAAAACAAAGATTGAGCGGGTCAGAGCTCAAACGCTTTACAACAGAGTAGTGGTGAGTTTTGCAACCACCTACGCCCCAATAGTTCACTTGTTTCTCTGCGTTTAGGGTGTCGAGCGGGATCGTTCTTCCGTTACGTGCTCAATAAAAAAAAAATATCGCATTCGTAACAACTTTCTTTTTCGTTTGTCCTTTTCGACAACAACAAAAGAAGCATTTTTCATCAACACTCTTTTTCACCAAGCGAACCCGTTCCGAAAAGTAAATGCATGTGACAACAAATAGACTTGCACCGTCTTCTCGCTGACTATACCTTCCCTCTCTTACTACTACCCCCCCCTCCCCACCCAACCTTCTCCCGGATTCACTTTTTCATCCTTGTCATAATTTGTCATGATTCAACGTGAAAGCTATCGCAGGACAGTTTTATATGGAGATGCACCCGCACTTTCGCTAGCTGCTGAAGTTATGTGCTTTACATTTTATGCGATGTTGTTCTGGGAAATGGTTGCGAGTGAAGAAGAATGCTTTCTTCATACATACATGGGATAAACAGCAGCCTCCATTCCCCACCCCCACCCCCCTCAAATAAAAACTAAATTTCGACTAAGAATTATTGGAGATGTCAGACTAGACGCGTTTCTTCGTAAAATTAAGTTTATTGACTTGACTTTGAAGCTGTTCACACGCTTTTAACGCAGAATGATTTCTGCTGTCTTCTTCTTAGCAACCAACGAGCGAATGTATTCAGTAGGCTATTTTTATCTCCGACAGTGTTGAGAACGTACAGCCGACAGTTTTGCTAGTTTTATGCTTCATTTTTCCAGATAGCCTGAAGTTTGCAACGAATTTATACATGATGGGCACATGATAGAGGAGGGGAAAGAGCAGAATGGGTACGTGGATAGCATGATAAACCTTAAAGCAAACCTTCTTAACTGTCTTAAAAGTCGGTGGTTGAACGGTCTTGACCCATGACCCACTTGATCCACGATAAAAATGTGACCCATTTGAGTCACTGACCCACCAACCCATGGGTCAGTTCCATCTCTGCAGACAGAGGGTGCCTTCGCCAATGAACAAGGCGTCACTAACCAAGTTTACGTTCCTCCGTCGTCATGGAGAAGGAAAGTATAGTTAGCATCACAGAAACAAACGATCACGAGAAGAATGCTTAATTTATCCCTTTAAAAAATTGTCGGTCGTATTAGGAGATTAAATTAATTTTAAGCTAGATTGGCACTGGGTGATCAAGTTTTCTTTTCTTTAATCGAGCATTCATTCAGTTTTTAGACTGGTTGTGAGTAGAGCTAGGGATAACGCACGGTTTTGGGTTACGAAAACTTAGCAAGTCGAGTTGAATCTTTATTCCTGGTTCAAATAACATCTTGTAACGACCTAGAAGCTGTTTGAATCGAACACAGAATACGTCCTTCAACTTCACATATTGCCCACACACGAGTACTTCTTCAATTTCAGAAGGTATTGTCGCTATTACCAAAGTTGAATTACTTCACCATTTGAGACTGCTGGAAGATCCAAATTAACGCTTTTTAAAATTGCAGTAATGGCGCCAGGCGGCCGGCCAGCCGCACACAAGCCAAAATCTTCTTTATTTGGGAGAAATTGGGATGACGCTGGGGGGGGGGGGGCCCCCCACACGCCCACCTGTGCCCCAATGGCAGATGCCCCTGATTTGCCCCGCGTTTTACGAGAAGTGGCATTATCTATTCATCTACCCTCGTACGAGTATTAAAAATCACTAAAAATACGTAAATATTTGAAAGGCAGAATGCCACAAACATGAAGTAATAGGGCTAATAAATGTGTTGCGTTTCAAGAGGAAGAACTAGCACGTTAGCAAGCAGTTTTTCAAAAGCAAAGTTTAGCCATAAGCCTCGTCAGATTTATTTTAGAAGTGTTAAGGCGCATTTACGTAACGACTAGTCTTCGCATTCTCGCAGCTAGAAGCTAGAAATGATCTGAAATTCCAACATGGCGGCGGTTTTAGCTCTGTCGACTCGCAACGAAAACATTCAATAATGCGAGTTCAGAAGCGACTGAGAAAATTTCGTCAGGAGGAATTCTTTATCTTACATCTAATCCAGGTAGCGTTGCTGCCAAAGCAACGACAAACTTTGCCACTGCGATTAAATTCTAGCTGCAAGAAAGCAAAGACGAGTCGTTGCGTAAATAAATGCACCCTAAAGGAGCGGAGCCGTGTCAAATTTATTTCAGAAGTGGGTAGGAGTGGCCATTCTACAATAATTGTAACTTGTGCATTGTAGCATGAGAACAGAACTACAGTGCAATAGAATGACCAGCAGAAAAAAATGTAAAGTCTTCAAATCATTTCCTATATTTTGTCCACTAATTACAATGTGGTAGAATGGAAGCTATTTTCCCCCGCTTCTTCAGTTGTATACCTTTGAAATAGGGGCCCGGAGGTGGGAGCCCAATGGAGCCCCCCCCCTCAAGAAAATTAAACTTTTATGCCAGTAAAGCCCCCCCTTCACCGTAAGAAAATAAAACACAACTACGTCGCTGCATGCCACACAAGACACAACTTTCACAGAAATTTAGGAATAACTAAAAAAAAAATAATAATAATAAAAGTTTTTGCCTGAAAACACAATTCAGAAAACATATTTTTAGTAGGTATAATTCACAGAAAACAAATATCCATAAACTGATTTGACTTGCACTTGAGGTCTGGATTTCCGTCTGGATAGCTGGGTAAAGCTTATTTTTGCAGTTAAAAAAATGTTTAAGTTGTGGATAGTGAAGGTCCCCCACAAAGTCGCTGGCCCGGAGGCAGTTGCCTCCTCTGCCGTGTTGTACGTAGTTGCACCACTGCGTTCAGAATGAAGTTAGAAATGGGCGCGGCTAAACTGTGTTTTAAAAAAATTTTTAAAGATAGACAATTTTTGAAATGCGAAACATTTGAATATATTTTATTATGTGGACTTCATATTGCAACACTTGCAGGTAATAAATAATAACTGGATTATTACGGTAATTTTGGGAGTAAAAAAATTTCCTAGAATTTTCAATAAACTGGTCGTTACTCTAAGTGTCTAGTCCTGTAGGTTTACAATCATTAAACTCACGCTGTTTACTTTTTCCTAAGTATGCTAAGAAGAATGAACACTCCTGTTCCTTCTAATATAAAAATTCGGTATCAGCACGCAGAGTGCCTACTTATTTATAAAGCAGGTTCCAAATCTGGCGACGTTGCTTTGATGCCTTCGCCAGCCATTCCATAAGCCCCTGGTCAGTATGGGATCCATCTTTGTCAGGGGGCCATAATTTTATTAAAAATGGCTAGTCGACAGGGGGTAGGAGGCTGCGCTTCGGCAAAGGGCAGAGGGCAGTGTGGGTGCGTGGAAGTCCACTGCGTGTTCCTGATCCCACCCCCTCCCCAGCACCATACCTTCAACTCCTCATCCCACCACCCATATTTGAAAGTTAAGCCTAGTCTCTCCAAGCAGGGCCATAGTAGCAATCGATCCAACAACATTCTCGCTGGAATTTTCAAGCGAGCTGTCCAAGATGCAAATTACGTGCGGACGGATGGACAGGCTCAAGCAGCAAGAGTATGGGTGGGGGAGATGCAGGAGGGATGAAAGGAGTGGCGAGGGAGAGGAGTAAAGTGGGAGACCAGCAACTCTTCTCTCCCAAACCCAGACCTTCGTTATTTACGATGATGAGAAACTAAATAAATTGCTTACAATAAAATACCTAAA
This sequence comes from Lithobius niger, assembly GCA_023313725.1. Taxonomy (NCBI): domain Eukaryota; kingdom Metazoa; phylum Arthropoda; class Chilopoda; order Lithobiomorpha; family Lithobiidae; genus Lithobius; species Lithobius niger. The sequence continues at coordinate 16,828 of JAHWFP010095791.1, forward strand.
TGTTGTAAGAACAATGTCCTTGTCGTCAGAAACGTTCAGGTTGCGTGATGCGTGAATGTCTCCGAATTGTATTGATAAAATATCAAGTATGCTTCAAAGATAAACATTTCCATGGACGCATTGAAATTTGCAAAGCAATTATGCAAAACCCAGAATATAAATCCATGAGTTCCACCATATTGCAAACTTTTGAATTTCATGGATCAGTGACAACGTGTTTCAGTTAGCAGTCATAAATCTGGTATACTAGAGATAACCTCAGCTTTCGTAATATAATTTCTGATATACTAGAGATAACCTCAGCTTTCATAATATAATTTCCGAAGCTGCATTTTTAGCCCGGCTCGTTTCCTTGGTGTATGTTTGTGTTAATCCTGACTTTGAGTTATTCTTGACTTCCTAATTCTCGGGAATCCCGACTGTAATATTGGGAATCCCGAATTTTTTTTTCAAGGGCGGTATCCTCTTGTAGCCACTGCTTAGACCTTAGCCAAAAAGTGGAAAGGCCCGATTGCAATTCTGTGGACCAGTAACAACGCGTTTAGTTAGCAGCACTAAATCCTGACTGTGCTGGCATTCTGTAGCCATTGCTTACTACTTAGCCAAAACTCCAAGAAGCACTCCAGTTATATTCTCAAATGCTTTGCAAACTGGCATGGCGATGCGTTATAAATTCTGTGTTACCATGATAAGGCAGGGCTGAAAATTTCAGTAGCACCAGCATCCACGTAAACGTAAGTTTATGCATGGATGCTGGATGGTGGATGCTGGCCCTGCTGAAATTTTCAGTCCTTACCATCTTTGATAAGTTATTTAAGAACACGGACCAGGCAAACAAACAAACAAACCAATCGACAGTGTGAGTATAGCCAGTAGCCAGAATGCTTCGTCAACTACGTTGAAAGCAGTAACGCAGCTGGATAGGTCTTAAAATCCTATTGGCGCTACCCTTGAAATTAGGTCACACCAATACACAAAACGTGAATCCTTGGAAGTGTCAGTAACAGATGCAAAGTTTCAAGCCCATGATACGTATAGTTCCGCAGAAGGGTAAATGTTCAAATCCACTAAATAAATTAGTGTCAATAGTCATTGAAGTCTGTACTCTGAACTGGTGCAGTCTGTAAAATGCATTTTAAGTCCACGAAAATGATGCAAAATCAAGAAATTAAAACAGATCTGAATATTCATTAAAACCCGGGGATATGAAATACATTGTCGTGTGATAATCTTTTACAATCACTTCCCTACCTGAAAATATGCTTTGTTCATCCATCGAATTCATCATCACCTTAACATCCTGCAAAAATTACATCTTTCTGGCCTTCACAAGCCATCTGGACAAGTCTATTTGTTACAGAGGGGAGAAGAAAAAGAAAAAAACGAATTCTGTTTACGTATTTTTGCGTCTTCGTGCATGCGTTTTAAGTCCATGAAAATGTGCAAAATTGAGAAAACAAATTAGGTCTGAATATCCATTAAAATACGGTGATCCGAATTATACGGAAATGTGAAAATCTTTCCCAACATTTCCCTATCCGAAAATAACCTTTGTTCATCCACAGAATTCATCATCTACTTAACATCTCCCAAAATTACAGCTTTCAGGCCTTACAAGCCATCTGGACGAGTCTACTTCTTATATAGAGGGGAGAGGAAAAATAAATAAACGTATGCTGTTTGCGTGTCTTTGCGTCTTCGTGTTTGCAGTTATCCTGCAGCCGGCGTTAGAGAAGACCCGCCGGCCGACCGACCATATTGTCTTCCTCCATCTTGATTGGTTTGGGGATAAACTGTTTACGCTCATGTGTTTGGTTCTCCAGGTTCCGATTACAGAACAAATAGCCATGAAGAGTGACCGCATGACAGCCGGAAACTATTAACTGACATACTCGAAAAGGGACGAGAGTCCCCTATCCTTATCATTGTAGCAACTTACAGGTAAAGCCAGCCTCCTTGTGTACAGTTGTATAGTTTTTTTCTCTATCTAACTTGGCTTCCTTTTTGCTACTAACATAATCGCGGCTCCAATATCAAATGTCACTTTCGCATCCGTTGTGATGTTAAACAAAATCTGCGGAACGTACATACAGTTCCTCTGGCACGGAGAATGGATCACGCTGATGGTGGCTCTGCCCTTTCGAAACAGGGTGCAGGCTGTCCGCCGTTACCTGCGATGGCCGCGTAGCCCTCCACGCCTAAAACGAGGATGATGGTTAATATGCATAGAGAGGGACAATTTAGCGTGAGAAATCCAAGTGAAAAACCAGGATCTTTGACAAGCCGCAATCGACATGAGAATGAAGCACTGCAGGCCCCTTCTCTTCCCGTAAATGCCAGGGCGCGGCCAAAGTCAGCGTCGAATCCGTAACAACTAGACAGAAAGTGGTCGTGCTACCAGGTAGTCCACTGTTCCCCTTTCCTCCTGCGGCAGACAGATGTTATGTAAGTAATGCCACAAGGTAGAGACACTAGACAACTCAACGACCTTTGACGACCTAGAGATAACCTCAGCTTTCATAATATAATTTCCGAAGCTGCATTTTTAGCCCAGCTCGTTTCCTTGGTGTATGTTTGTCTTAATCCTAACTTCAGTGACCTTGATGTCCTCTTTCAAAATGGCGTTGCTACATCTGACGGAAGCACTTCAGATGATTCGTATACAACTAAATCAGAAATAGTAATCGGTGAAACATGCTGAATGCTGAGGTTACCGAGGTAGTAAAATTCTCCATTCTCTTTACTGCGTGACTCAGCTTTGCAACCTGACGTCAAACGTGTGAAATATTGAAAACACATTCATTTTCCATACATTCTTGTGTAAGACGGCTTTTCTACATTCTTACAAACCTAATGCGAAATGTTTTTCCCCTGAAATACACGAAAATAATGAGAGGGTGCCTATGTAATTAAATCTCTTAACAGGTTCGTCCGGCTGGCTGTGCACATGTTTGGAATGTGACAATGGAGCTGAGATAAGTGGCTGTCTGGTTCTGCGTATGTTTCAAATATTATTGTCTATTGCCTAGAGCACTAAGACCTGTTTAATTTAACATAATTTAGTTTAACTTAGTTTTCACGAGCAGACCCATAACTTGCCCCATGTAGCCTTTTAATTGCGAGCGCAATGTGTCGGGCGAATTTATTTACCTGCCTCATATTTTGTCTACGGCACTAGCATTTACTAAGCGATTTACATT
>JAHWFP010095791.1:20127-49212 GCA_023313725.1 Lithobius niger
GGGGGGGGGGGGGGATTGAGGCTTAATGGCGCGTCGACAGTTTGGTCATTAGTACCAACCTCAGTCACAGTGCAAGGGGGAGGGTGGGATAAAGTGGTGATGCTTCGCTATAGTTTAGCAATTTATGCCAAAAAATCTAAAGTGCTTACTCTACTGAAGCCAGCACTGTGACGACTTTGAAAGAGAAACTGTAACATTTCGTTGTCATACGTAACATCCCTAGAGTTAAGGAAATTATCGATAAATCCAAAGCAAACTGATGGGGAAGAGACGAGTTTTAGGAAAATCAGTCCTGAGGCATCCAGTTTTTTATTTCCTCAAGACTTTTTTTGGCCTCTATAAACTCACGAGTGCTATTTAGGTTTAAATTAATTCCATGAGTGCGAAAGCACAATCTATGGGATACGCCCTTACTGATTTTAGTGCTAAATTTAGGCACTGAAACATCGGTTTACAGTGATAAGACTAGGCTACTGAATTGTTATCACTGTAAATCGGTTGTAATTGGACAGATTTAGTACACGATCAAGTGAACAAATTTCTGGCAGGGAAATTCTAAGTTTAAAAGGCTTTTGGTTTCCATTTCATTCGGCATGTTTTCGTTTGGAGATTTTAGGTAGGTTTTGTCCCCAGCGTTTGATGTTAGTACAAAAATGATTGCCTTCAAATTTTATAACTACGGTCTCCATTTTCTTCTATTATTTACTGAGGAAGAGTGCTTAGCGAGCTTATTATTTTCTAAACGACACTCGAAACACTGCCTTGCAAATGCAGAACGAAGGAAAGATATGAAGGGAAGGACACGGCAACGCATTAGTTATTTGCGCCTATACTTTTGACAAGCTGTCCTTATTTGACCGACAATACGGTGTACGTCTGAAGACCTACAAATTAGTGGCTAACAGAGAAAATAAAAGAGAAGATGCGGTTGAAGACAGTGGCGTATCTGTAGGGGGGGGGGGAGGGGAGAGCCCCCATACTCCTAGAGGTCCCGTAATACGCCACTAATTACCTAATGCTACGTACACAAGGGTAAGGTCCTAAAATGAACCCACGTAAATAAAGAATAAATCATAAGGTAAACGGCGCAAACAGTCTCTGCATCAAAGACTAGCCTTGTGAGTTTAAAGCATAAACTAATCTTAGAAAGACAGAAATGGGGACTTTCCCGACGGGGACTCCGACCCACAACTCCCCGCAGACCTCACGTGATATGGAGACACAAAATGCTTACGTCAACACACAAATTTGCCACTTCCTGTCGAAATCCTATATTAATTAATAGCCTCAGGGCCGAAATTTGGGGTGAAGGTGATCCTTGTCGGTAAAAGGCATCCCTCCCCCCATCCTAGTGGGTAGGGTGAATTACAAAAGCAAAAAAAAAAAAAAAAAAAAAAACCCCCACAAAAACTCCCCCCCCCCCCCCCCCCCCCCCCCCCACCAAAAGATTCCTAGATCCGCCCCTGCTGAAGAGCCGCAAAAAAAAATAATAGCAGAAGATGTGGCTGAAGTGCTACAAAGAATAACCGCACCAGATGAAAAGATACGTCAGGTAAAATAAAGTAAAGGTAAAGGTTTTGACTGACGTTTATTTGAATAAACACGATCTAAATTGGAGTAGTGCAGAAGCCAGAGAGCGGAGCACGCAACGAAAAGAAAATGGAAACGTTTTAGCCGGAACTACACAACACATCTATTCGTACTACAAACAGCGTAGGCCAAACGATCTATAGTGTCCGCGGCCTATCTTGAGTTCTCCGCAGAACGAACACAGATAATCGATTGTAAGTTTTCAGGAGCAGAGTGCCTTGTTAATATCCAAGATGGTTACAAAAACAATGGCGGCCGTCGGTTAAAGCCGCCCCCTCCAGGAAAACGTAGCCGCTCACAAAATGCTTGCAGGACTCAAGATAGGCCGCGCACTCTTTAATATGTCTATTGAAAATTACGTATTTTAGGTAGGGTATATTTCAGGTGTTCTTTTTATATCCGACCCCCCCCCCCTTCATTTCCCCCCTAAATCTTTCATGCATGGATGACTGCACAAGATTCACGGAAAAATAAGGAACGAAGGCTTGTAACCGGGCGCGCGTGCTGTTGGGGGTAACTGGTTCCACCTGGGATTAGGGTAAGTTCAATCCTCGAGCCAGCTAAACCTCAACTTTCGTAAGGTTGTGAGGGGGGAGGGGGAGGGGGGGGGGGTCGTGGAAACCTACAAACTCATTCGTCGAAAATGGGGCCAAAGTGGTGGACTATACAGCAGCTGCCACAGTGGGGTTTTGATTCAAACGGCTCCGCGGTTTTCTTGTATAAAATTTATTCTACTTAATAATACTTTCAGTCAGGCGGTATTTTATTCGCAAACCCCGCACTGGTCGTTTGAAAGGACGAAATGATGGGGTATGTTGTATGCGTTGTATTCGAGTCGTTGGCCTACAGAACGCAGATTAAAGTACGATAATAGAGAGAGAAGTGAATAGTTTTGTTGAATCTATGACTAAATGCAGGGGTAGAATAGATCGCTAACGGAGGTTGATGTATGTCATGATAAATCTACTTTACTTCTGCGACAGAGTATTGAGCGTAGCAACGGATGGAGGGGGGGTGGGTGGGAGGGAATACAGGGAGATCACACGAGCTAAAAGTATTTCGGTGATATCTAGAATTGTTAATTAAATAGTGATTATGTATCAGTAAAAGTAATAAACCAGCAGAGGTAGGACGTGTTTACGCAACGACAATTTTCTCGCTCACTATAGAGCAGTGACACGACGTAGTATTATTGTATATAACTCTATGCTGGAGCCTTAATGGGTTAACTGCAAGGGGCACTGCGGAGAGAAACAGAAGGGCGTCATACTGAAGCCGATGCTGTGAAGAATGATTTCTTAGACCTAAAACGCGCGATTTTTGTTGTTGGAGAAAACAACGTTATTTTAAGGCTAAGAAATCCGCTCTTCCGTTGTTTTTCCCTCCATTTTTATGTAGTGCACCTTGTAGTTATCCCCTCCAAAACCCATACTGGTGCCAATCTGATGCCAATATGGCGGCAAATGTCACTGCTCTATAGTTTTTACTTGGTTAGTACTAAATCTTCTGGCTGCTTCTCGCTTTACCGGAGCATGCGGTGCGGCTTTCCAGTTGTCTATTACGTAGTAACCATGGCAACAACGTGGACGCAGATTTTCTCCTCGTGCCTCGCGACACGACGTACGATGCCTGCAACAAGACACAGCGTCGAGTTATGACAGCAAGATAAAATTTTTTTACTGCAGTACAAGACGGCAGACTGATTTCTGAATGCCGGCATTCGATGGTTTGTCTTCGATTCGATAACTCTGAAATGGACGCCATGTTGGATTTGAATTCTCGCTGCTAGCAGCTATTTATTCTACCGTCGTCTGATCACTGCAGGAGCTACTTTTCGAGCGAGAGTAGTAAATTTTGGAAATAGAATGAAGTAACACCAATATTGTAGCAATGTTTAAAATTGCTGTTGCACTTTGTTCTTTATCCGTATTGTTATTTAAGTACATTTAATTCGTTATCTATTACCCCCCATTCATTTTGTAGAAACGGGAAACTGATTGTAAATAAATAACGGTTGACTGGCAAATAGCTTCGGCGAGTGAGAAGGTTTCGTTGCGTAAACGCGCCCTTAACCAGAGTTGCAGCTGGTCGAGAGCGGGATGGGGGAGGGGGAGGTTTATTATTGAATAACTCCGAAAGTCCCACCCTTTAAAAATAACTTACAGTTAACTTGCAAAAAAAAATGGAATTCCACTTTCAGTTCAGTGTGACCAGATGAGAACCTTTTAAAATGCTACCAGCATTCGCAAAAAATCATACGTAGCATATTACAGGCAATAAAAAAATGCGACTAAAATGCTACGTTATGAAGAAAAACTATGAATTTTATACAGGTCTGGATTGGAGAGTGCTGAAATCGTCTACCATCACAGACAAGAACAAAAGTAGAAGCCTCGCGCCGCTGTTGGACTCCGCCGCGTCCACCACCGCCGACCAAAAATTTATCTTTGCGCTGCCGTAGAATGTTTTATCAGCGCACACCTCTGTCTCGATTGTGGAAAAATATCGTGTACAGCTGTACACGACCGTAGTTCGGTCACGTGTTACCTTCAACGCAGACTGCGAAGATTTTGAATACATTTTGTAAAATGTTCGTAAAATGCCTCGTACTAAACTGTCACTTTCAAAAATACTATACCTTTTCTGCTATACGCCTGGTTTTTGGGGTCAGCATGTGCTACCGTAGCATCGAAAATACTATGGACACACTGCTTCAGTTTGACTGGCTCCGAATTTTCATTATCAAACATACACAACATTCATTGGCAAGTTCAGCTTTATATTCCTCTTAGCTGGCAGGAGCACATCACACTTTAAATTTTTTTAAATCGAGCCGTCTGTCTAATAGTGGATGTTCCAGAATTTCGACTGTTACAAAGGGTAAAAAAAAAAAAATTATTCACATGCCAGGCTGCTTCTATACCAGCCAACATTCTGTGAAAATGCAGATTTGGTATTTATTTAGACTAGGCAAATTGCAAAACTATGCACCGTGAAGGAGCGCCCTCTTGCATTACGTACAGGAACTGGAAAAAGAATATGCAAGGCCAACTGGGATTGAGAATACGTAAGATAGGCTTTTCTTAGAAGGGTCCAATTTAGAAATTGAAGGGGAAAAGGGTTTGAGGATTGAAAAACCTTTACCCCAGGAACTAAATTTTCGTGGTTTTCTTCATGACGAAGACCGAACACGGCTGGCTACACGTACGTTACATGATGTAATTATAATATAATTTGGCGGAAGGGTGGGGAATCGCCTGAATGCTTCAGTATACGTCTTCCAACCATAAGGTTAGTTTCGACAACAATTAGGCAAGTTAATTGCTATATACCACCAACCATGACAATAATATGGCTTAAAACGTTCTAATTTAATTAATTTTTTTAAATAAAAAAAAAGAATAAATTCAATTTTTATTAGCATAAATCAACACTGCTATGAATTAAGCTTTTGAATTTTTCGTACAGCAACTGAATTAAAAAAAAAGCGCCGTAACAACACAACAAAGGCTCACCAGCTCGACTGCACCGATGAGTTTTATAAAATTAGTGTTTTATAAAAATATAATCTCATTTATTAAAATACCAACACGTTCTGTGTAAATGCTTATACAGATACGGTAAATCAACAATGTCTTTATTGTCTCAAAATTGACTTTATTGTCTTTATTATACTATTCCTTATTTATTGTTACCATTAAAACGATGTTATTGTTATTGTTGGTGTGATGTTTGTTGTCACGAAAATATTTACTTAGGTTTTTTTTTTATTTTTTGAGGACTAGTATGTTGTGTATCGACACAATCTGTATAGATACTGTCGACAAATGTCAAATAAAATAAATAAATAAATGAATAAACTGTGAAATAAACTTTAGAATTTGTCGTACTAGCAACAGAATTTATTAAGCGTAATAATACGTCAACAAAGGCGCTCCAGCCTAATGACTGCTCCGTGGCGGTAACAAAGATCTCAGGTTCGCCGGGAAAAGACGACGGCGGAGCGCCGCCGCGGCATGGAGGAGATCTCATTCACCCCCATCAACCGACTACGGAAAGACAGAAGACGCGTAACTCGAGCATCGGACTGACAGAGCGAACGGACGGCTGTGGCAGCGAGGGCTCGGTTCAAACTGAGCTAATTGTGCGCCCCGGCTTTTCGCCTAAAAGTTATTCTGATTGGAGCCAGCCTTTTGACGTCAGTCACGTGACGCGACAGGCCCCAATGAGAGGGCACGGATAGAACGCGGATTGGGGATGACGTCACTAGAGAGAATGCGCTTCTTCGAATTCCATGGCTGCTTTGCTAACGAAGTGTCGCCTAGCTGGGTGGCTGTGCCTCCCTGCCTGTTCGTCGTCCGCTGTTGCTGTGCGGCGCTGATTTTTTTTCCCCGTTTTTTTTTTCCTTTCCCCGTTTCGTTTTTCCATTGCTTCTTTTTTCTTTCTCCCAACAAGATGTCAGGAACAGAGCTTCCTACAAACCGGGATGCCGTGATTGCACGAGTCCAGCAAACACACGACTATACCCTGAGTTCCTTGAAAGTTCGGAAGGGTATCTGGATGGAGGGTGTGTGCTGTGGACTACCCACCACTCACACCCCGATCCCCCACCACCACCACCACCACCCTACACCCCCTGCAACCAGTCAAAATGAACTCTTCTCTCCCTGACATACTGGTAGTTGTCACCCTTTGACTCCCATAAAAGTTACACCCTTTTTTCCGTCGTCAATTTAATCTTCTTTAAGGCTGAAATCGCCTGCCACGACAAAGTGATTAAATGATGATGGACCCATAAATGTGTCCTTTGAATAAATTATTGTTTCTTATTCAGAACTTGTTTTGGAAAGCGAAAATATGCTTGCCCGACGACGAACTAAATAGATAGCTAGACCGAAAACCGTCGAGTTATTATTTTCGCCTTAATATAAAGAATATTTTCCCATTAAACCGGCCGTATGGCTTTCGGTGGAAAAATGTTAAGAGTGCCTGTCGGAAGAAAAAAGGGGGAAAAATACGACTAGAATATGGAATAAATCCTAAAGAACACACGAACAAACACACAAAGGGAAAAACCTATGGAAATATTAAATGCATCATGAATACAACAAAAGAAGTAGCAAGATGTAATGGGTCTCGTAAAAGTTTCCGACTTATTTTTAATGCAAGACGCGAGACTATAGCGAATATATATGCGGCGTATTGTTCATGTTTGCATAAATTTGCCGTTTTTTTTTTTTTTTATTTTATTGCATTTCTATTTTTATTTTTTTTTTCATTTTTACAGTAATTGTGTCTTTTCCATTTCCCTCTTGTTTACCCACCATCCGACTTTCTTCCCATTTTTTCGCCCTTTTCTATATGCATAAACGTACGCGTACATAGAGCGTCGTTACTTCTGTTTCTTTTTTTAGCCGTTCGTTTTAACCGCTTAACGCTGTGGCGGCGCTGCACTCCAGGGTCCGAAAAAAACTAAAAGAATCGTCTCATCCGGTACCCAAAGCTCATACTCTCGTTCCCCATTTCCAAAAAAAAAAAAAAAAAAGGTATATATAAGCATGCAAGAAGAGCGCCACACCACCGCCGGCCCCGCTTTTTATAAAATAATAAATGAGCCAATACGTTGCCGCGCGCAGCCTTGTCGGGGGAAATATAACGTGAAAATCTGTATGCTCCAATCATCGAAATCGTAACATTGGCAAAGCACGCCTGGGTTCAAGGTTTAACAGTCTTGAAAAGGCGAGGGCCCGTTCGACAAGCTGCGCCAGTAACGTACACACGCATGCATCGAATGCTAGACGAATCCTAAGAGGCCTAAGATGCGTTCATTCTTCCAAATGTAAAAGAAGACGAAAAAGGGTGGGGGGGGGGGGGGGGGGGGGGGGGGGGGGGTAAACCACAGGCTTATTTTAGCTTGATTTCGCATTCCAAGCATGATTTTTTCCATGATTTCCAGGGCGATTTCCTTGTCAAGACGTGATGCCCAGTAATTGGATTAATGACGAAATTGCCCATGCAAACAAGTTTCTGCGGTATAACTAAAAGTTTCTGGTTTTGCGTGGTGGGGGAGGGACGAATAAGGAAGCGGGGAGGGGGATTCAAGAGTTTTCTGCAAACTGAATGCTAGTTTCCAGTTTTCACTGCGAAGTTACAAAACACCACGGAACGAATCCTTAATCACGTGTAGCACTGTTACGGCGAGGAACGGTTTTTTTTTTTTGGGGGGGGGTGGGGAGGTGCTACAAAAATTTAAGCTTTGTTTTCCTCAGCCTCCACCGTCTCCGAAAAAATTTATTAATATTATTTTACATATCTACATTAATATTTTACATAAGTATCACACATCCACCCCTCACACTCATTTCGTAGCTACGTACTGTAATATTACATACTAAACTAGAAAAAAAAAAACCAGGAAGTTTAAAGAGTGAATAAAAATTACAAACTAAAAAATAACTCTTTTCATAGGCTACCTAATTTATTTATCTATTTATAATTTTGTTTATTTAGTAAGTAGGTTTTAGTTTTAAGTTTTAAGTTTCCAAACGACACAATAGTATTGTGATATTCCTTAGGTAATTTGTTAAAATGAAAGGAGTAAAATCCTTTGTTGACATTTTTCAAAATTTAATTTTTAATTAATTTGATTTAAGCACAGGAGCTCATAAAGATTTCCGTTCAAGAACGAGGATTGGTGGACATCATTACGAATCCGTAAAATACGTAAGATGGATTACACTACGTAACCAACTGTGAGATTTTTTGTACTAAAGTTTAATAGTAAATTTAAAAAATAAAAAGGTGACTTTCGTGTGATAAACTCCGTCGGCTAATCGGTTGGCGAAACGAGTCCGGGCAATGATCGAATTTTTATTTCAACATATTTTTTTTAACACTAGACTAGCCACATCATTCACCTCGCTCACTCTATGGGCGTCGATCCACGTTTCATGTAGTTTAATTGATTTTTTTCTGATTAGTTTGCTTGATCGAACTATGACGTCTAAGAAGTTTTCAGACCTATTTTTCACCTATTTGGGGGGGTCAAAAAATCATGCTACAGCAATGAAAAATAGGCTTATCCGAGAAGCTTAATTGAATTACCTTTCATTTAGCACTACTCCCGTCTTTTTAGGTGCCTTAGTTCAAGAGGAGTAGAAGTACACGCACGCACATCGCACGTTACATTAAATGAGTTAAAGGTATACATTCCTCTCGGTTGTCTTTCCTGTATGGCTCGGTTTTGCAACATTACTTCAGATGCGTGTATAAATGTTGCAGAGGCATTCATTTTCCCATTTTTCCTCTCGTGAGAATCGGTTTTGCTACATTCACTGTAACCTATAGTGTCCGCGGCCTATCTTGAGTTCTCCCCAGAACGAACACAGATAATCGATTGTACGTTTTCAGTAGCAGAGTGCCTTGTTGATATCCAAGATGGTTACAAAAACAATGGCGGCCATCTTTCAGGTATGCTTAAAATAAAGGGTACAATACCATCAATTTAAAAGAATAAAAACCACCAATTTCCCCTCTCATTTCCCCTTTATTTTATTTTATATTTATTTTTATTGTGATGATGCTTTTACATAGGATGACTTAGTGGCATTTACCATGCTTTAATTTTAAGCATACCTGATGACGAAAATTGAAAATTTTCGAAACGTTGTTGTGTTTTTATCTTGTAACACTGCTTGGTTTTTACTTTAATTATCTGTTACCGTGCTTTTTTAATCCATTCAATATACACCGCGCACACAATATGTAACTTGCAAAAGATAGTTCGCGCAGGATGCTCGAATATGCTGAGAAGGTATGTCCTTTTAAGAGGATTACCGTATACATTGATTTTTCCCCCCCCCCCCCCGCTTATTGAAGAGGATTACGAATTGTTTGAAACTTCAAGACTAAACACATCGAAACGTCACTCCATCAAATACATACATAAATATATAAACTAATACTTATAAATCACCAGATAATATTATACAACAATAACAAAATAAATATCACCAAAATGCAGCGTATATGAATAAACATAGGCCTCATGGTAAAACATGTGAGTAAACAAGGTTTTTTTAGATGCATGAAACCGTTTTACAAATAGCATGGCCTGAGACCAAACCTCGTAAAACATTAGCGTTTATATAGCGTTGCAGACGTCAAACGCATTTTAAGTAAAACACTAACCTCAATTTGGAACTCTTTTTAAAAAAAAAAACCATGATTGAAACTCATGGAAGTGTTTAAAATAAAACTAGTGTTTTTATCTTAACTCGGTAACGTTTATTTTAAAACACATGATAAGCATAAACGCCTCGTTAAACACCATTTCCAAAAACATGCGTTGTAATAAAAACACTATACTTATTTGAAGCACTTTTGCCGCTACGTGTGTTTTAAGCATGTGTTTATAAAATGTTGCAAACTGAACGCTAGTGTTTTGTTTTAAACGCCTTTCACGCCCGTCCGCAACATTAAACACTAATGTTTTAAGGTTTCTTCTAAGCCAATGCTATTTGTTGACTCTTTTATGCGTTTTTCAGCCAAAAACGTCTCAAAACGTTTTCTACCCGTGTCTAAAATGGGTTTATTTTAAAACACATGTTAGTCATTGTTCAAACATGTCTAGTACGGGCTTCCCAGTTTCGTTTTGTCGGCGTAGGGAACGCAAAGAGAAGGGTGGGTGTGGGGGAACTTAAATATTCGAAAGTAGGAATGTAGGTTGTGAAAAAGGAAGGGGAGGGGGGGAGAGGCTGTTTTACATTCATTAATGTGTAAAAAGACCATTATTTTAGAATGGAATCCAGCTTAGCTCACTCAGTATTTGTCAAACGTAATAATATTTTAAAAGTGTAATCATGGAAATTTATTGTTTTGTTTTACTTTTAAGTTTAATATATTTGTAATTACTGTTCCTGTTTGGAGCCTGGACATTCAATAGTTAAAACGTTCCAAAAAAAACCAACAAAGAAAGACAGAAGTAAAGAAACAGAGGAAAAGTGTTTAATTTTAAATAATAAGTAGTAAATTGCTCATAACATCGAAAAAAAAAACGACCACTTATGAGTCACGTACGTAGATTCTAATGCCTTGTAGAAATATGCAAAACATGAAGATTTGGAATTAATTTAAATATTTATTTTTACACATTTTTTAAAATAAATTACGTCTTTATAATTATCTTTCACGTTAATTAGCAAATATTTTACGAACGACCTTATTTCAGTCGTACCGAGACTAACATGGAAACATTAAACAAATCAAACAGACCAATTTTTTAATTCCACCTGATTCCAGTAAAGATTATAACTTTCTATCAAATCCCGGGGAGGGGGGGGGGGGAGGACTATACACTAGACTCTAGAAAAAACACTAAGCGCTACTATACACTTGTAGCTTACGGAAACATTCGCAGAAAACTTCGGCAGCATCAAAAAAAAAATATTCTTATTCGAAAAACGTCATAAACCCCTGACGGTCACACACCTTCTTCCACCCTTCCAACCCCCGCCCCCCTCCTCTAGACAAGAGTACTACGTCAACACCTCACGTAAATACACAACCGAAGAGGGATATGGATAAGAAGGAAGTGGTTGCAGGGGTGGGGGGGAGGGGGGTTAGTAGGAGTGAAGGGCTGGTAGAGAGTTCCGTAGGGCCTTTTATACGCCCACGACCACGTAGCTGCTTGCTTGAGCGCTCGTTCGACCAGTACGGCCGCTTGGCGGCGTTGGCTGCCGTCGACGGTGAGGGAACAGAGGCTAGTGCACCGCGCCGACGTCGTCTCGCCCACCCACAGTAAACTCTCGTGCCAAGCCCGGGGGCTGGGCCGGTCGGACAGCACACCAAGTGATGGTTCAGTCCGCCTTGCCCAAGATTTATGGCCACAGACACGGGACACATCACCACGACGGCCTCCTATTGGTCCAGCCCCTCAGGTGAGGCACGCGTATTGCCCCTCAATCCCCCAACCCCCCCCCCCCCCCCCCCCACCCAAAACTCTTGCCCTCCAACCCGCATCCCCCACTTAGGGGATAGGAGTTGAGTGAGTGTGCAAATACATGCGGATATTAGTTCCATTGTAACTAAGTTGTCCAATTGTAGGCCAAGCGTTTTTTTTTTTTTTTTAGCTCTTAACCTTCCCCCTACCACCGTTTCTACACCCACCCCTACTTTAGCTTTCATATTGCGGGTGTTTGTTTTTTTTTAATGTCTACTGTGTGTCGTCTCGCACGTGTTTCCTACCGAAGCCAATGCGGTTTTAGTTCGTAAATTCAAGTATTGTTTTAATTTTTTTTTTAAGTTGAGGTTTGAGATTCCTGTTGTTTGTTAACGTTACGTCCGTCGCGTATGTTAGGGTAGGCTCTTCTGGAATTTTTTTCTTCTTGAAAGTTGTGGTTACGTTTTGAATACCTTTGACGTCCGAAACTGTCAGTTGAGTTGAGTTGAGTGGAGTTGAGTTTATTTCGGTACTGTTCACAAGGAAATAACTGACAGAAGACACACCTCACACCATAGGAGCAAATGCTCTCGTATGGGTAATGGTTGTACATAAAAAAAAAAAGAAACATTTTCTTTAAAAAAAATAGGAATAGAAACGTTATTAAAGTAGAAAACAGGGTTTCCAAAATCAAGCAAAGCATGATTTTAAGAACAAATTAATAATAAAAAGGGGGGAAATGGACGAGTATTATAAAACAATAACCAAAATAGTAAAGTTGTCAGTGTTAGCTCTTGATGCTAAACAGCATTGCTAAGCTCGTACGGTTTTGATCTAATAATCTCTTAAACAAATGTTTCTCAAGTTGAAAGATTTTAGTCTAGTAATAAGCTTAATTTCGGTTGGCAATGAATTAAAAAAACTACTATCCAAAAAGTAACTGCATGATTGTGTCTTCTTGTTTCCATTTTTTTTTCCAAGTGAAGCAAAATTTACAGCACGATTGTGACGCCGCTTAGCTTATATGGAACGGTGATTTTAGTGGTGTTTTCTAATAATTGACCACATTATGGTACTCGAGCATGGATACTATACTCAAGCGTATCGTTTACTAATTGCATTTATACTCGAGCGTACTCGTTACATTCTTCAAGATGATAAAAACACCTCGCTCAAGCGCAAGGCGTATTTTCAGCTCGAAATGCAACTCTGGGTTGCATTAATTTCCACACTTTATGAAGATAACTTTACCAGCAAAACGTAAATTTTGTAGTTTTAGTTACGTGAAAAAAAAAACAAGGCATTAAATAGAACTGGAGATTTAACGGATAACAAAATTTAAATATTTATTTATTAATGGATCGTGGACATTAACGTCTACATCTACATAAACAAACACAAGCAGACATTAACAACGGCGCATAAATAGAACAAAAATCCTAATACCACGGACTTCTGTCTAACGCTGACGGCTGTTACACCATTTCTTTAAGGTCTGTAAACAATAGGATTTATATGTTAAGTTTTCATAAAATATACGGTACCGGCAATATTAAAAATGAACACTTTAACTGACAGAATTATTAAATATTATTTATTTCCCTTTGTTTGTTAGACTTTATATATAAATAAAATAAAATCTGCTTGCTTTAGCTATAGCAGTGGACCCACATTAGTCTTATTTTCTAATAACGGTTCATTATACAGTTATGATTTCATAAAATATTATTTTTCTACCGTATATTTCACAGAATGTTAAAGAGTTTGTTTAATTACAGTAGCTAACGTATATATATAGCGTTTATGACGTTTTGTTCACTACTTTTCTTAAATTCTTCACACTTTAAACGAAAATAATGAACGCGCGTAACGTATACTTCGTATTTTTATCGCACTTACCTTTACAATTCAATTAGCGCCGTTTTTTAAGTGTCAGGTTTTTAATTTAATTTTACGACAATTAAAAAAATTACAAGCTGGAGAAAAATATGCGGTCAAATAAATACTATACATGTTTAGGGAATTTTCAGCTGTATATGAAGAGAGATGAAACTGCAGTTTCAAGATGGAACAACAGGCGTAAAACTACACATAAAAATAACGGGAACATTTCACGGACAACAATTTTGCATATTCATCCACGTTATCAATAAATAAAATCCTCAAACCTACATATTAAGCAGGTATTAATAACTCGTTCATACCCAAAATAAACATAAATCACAAATACAGCTCTTTTTGCGCGTCTTTAGCAAATGATCTGATTGAATTTTGAGTTATTTTAATTGCAGAAGCGTTGGACTCTGTGTCAGGGCAGACTATGTTTTATTTTTCATATCTTCAGAAGTGGAGTGTACTCCGCCGCGAGGGACAATATTATTGAACCAAAAACTAGGGAATACCTACTTCGTTTAAAATTATTATTCTCCCTCGTCCGTCAAAGTCAGCACCTTTTAAACGTTTAAGTTTCACTTGCTGTTAATTTTCAAGAATAAAAACAGGAAGCTTGATCAGAAGTTATCGAAATTTGATGTTAAATTCTGTAAGTTCGAATCCGAATTCTGACGAGGTTCCCACCAAGCTGGCGAACTGGGAAAACCTGGAAAGCTCACAGAATTTAAATCATGTTTGAAACTCAGGGAATTTTCTGATGTTTCATAAAAACACTAGACAAGGGAAAAAAAGCAAAGCCACACTTTTAGGCGTAGGCCTAAGTAAATTAAAAAGATTATGGTAAAAAATAAATGTTGTCCTTATATGTTTGTACTGAAAGTTCAGTAAATCAGCCTATTCCTTTGCACTCTGTCAGTCCTATAAACAACTAAAGCTGTTAAAATGTGTACAATAAATGTCCTTCCTAAAATTACGGCAAACAGCCTGGAAATTAACCTCAACTATTCTGGAAAAACCTGGAAAACTCAGGAAAATTATTTCACTCGTGGAAACCTTGTCTGAGAAATTCACAATTTTCAACCTAAAAAAATTCTCTTCACGTGGACAGGGTGTGTGCAATTAGGGTTAAACAGAATTCAGCGTTAAGGTTTACAACTCAAGGAAAATTACAACACTTTTCATTTAATGAAATTCAGTTAGCTACTATAGCCTACAGACTTTGGCTACCACAGACAGACATAATTCTTTGTTATCATTTTTTTTTTCACGACGTTGTTAAAATTTTTTTCGCTTCATGTTGAAAAATCAGGCAACACAAACTCAAAATTTCATCCCGCGCCAAAACTGTTTACATCTCCGTAAAACTGCCTACACAAATAAGAAAATATCCTGTTCCAGGTCCAAAATCCTACTTACATCAACATTCAAAGAAGAAGAGCGGACTAAACGTCAAGGCTAAAGATTATCAACTAACTCATCTCTCTCTAGCTCTCTGCTTTGAAAAAATCATGCAGGCAAAACACATTCCCTCCAACGTATAATTCATACTTCGTGGTGCACGCAATACTTGCAATCCACAATTATTGATCGGAATCAAGTAATAACAATACGATGGATTTTAGTGAACTTCCACTTCACAGGTCAAAGAAGAACAAACGCCTACGATTTTGCATATTTTGTCTGGTGCAAACAAACCTATTGAGGGGTCTAAGTGATCCTCGCGTGCGGAGCTACTAACCCTTTAAGCCAAAATTACGATACGTAATGACAGACACAGTGCAAGTTCATCACTATGTATCACACGGGGGGGTCAATGATACTATTAACTTTGAAAAAGGGAGCGGAATTTATTCTCAAACCCGATTTGAAAGGTCAATTTAAATGAGAACGGTTTTTTAAACGCAGTGGCAGCCATAGTTTACAATTCCAAATAAACGTAGAATTTCGGGGTGTTTTATAAGAAGAAAAATGTAAAATTATAAGTCGATTTAAATTTAAAATTTGTTTAGCCACATAATTGTAGGTACGTAATATAGATTAAAGTGTGCGTACAGGAATCATAAACATTAAAAAACACTTGACACAACGCACAGAACGACACAAAAAAAAACACACAGTGGCAACGTATATTTCGGGACAAAAAGCTACAGGTCCCATAATTCAAAGGGAAAAAATAAATAAAGAGGTATGAATCCTGCAGAGTTGACACAGGATCCTGTTGTAAACTCTGTAGGATTCACACCGGTTTTCGTTTTAATCTCCTTTAAATAATGGGAACTGTGGCTTTTTCCCCGAAATATAAGTTGCCAGTGTGTGTTTTTTTTTATCCTCGTCCTGTGCGTTATAACACGTGTTTTATAATGTTTGTAATAGTAGGTGTTTCTACAGTAGGTGTTTTTATTCGAATAGTAATTTGCTCTTTTCGTTTTGCAAGCTGAGATGAAAGCCCTTTGCAAGAGTGAGAAGCTTTTTTTTTGCTCTAATACTATAATTGTAATCATTATTGATATTATCGTTTTTGACCGAGCTAACAAAAGCGTGTGAGGCCCTGTTAGCCTTACGATCTGACGTTTTGCTCTCGGTTTGTGCCACGATTATACGGCCAAACGCTTGGACGGTTTAAACGAAATTTGGTAGGTATAGTTTTTTGAACGTAAACCGAATAAAGATTATACTTGACTGTCAGTTGAACATTTTTTTTTCGGAGGATGGGGTTGGGGGAGGAGGGTTAAAATTGGAAATAGAACACTGGGCAGAAATCGCGTAGAAGGAGCAGTCCGAATAAAAGTTGGTATGAGTATTCTTTGAATTTCAGCCAAACATGAAAGCCATATACGCATAGTTTTGCGATGAAAGTATTTCTTAAGGGAGAGGGGAAAGGGAAACGGGCATGACTTGGGCGGTGCGGGCGCCCAAAGTAGGGTCCAGACCTAATTTCGGTCTGCTTTAAATTTAAAACAATTTTAGGTTTCGCGGATCTTAGGCGAACAATAAGGTGTATATGGTTTAAACAATTTTCAAAAAAATCCAACATGGCGGTGCATATGGCGGCAAACTCAAAGAATTAGTGTGTGCTAACGTAGAAGTTATATAAAACAATAATATGATAAATTGAAGCATTGTGAATATAACATTAAAAAAATTTTAAGACATGCAAAACCTTCCATTTTTAGAATTAAGACCTCTGCAAGCCCCTTTTATGTAAAATGCAAGCTGACGTCATTGATCCATGATGAATAAAAGTAAATTTTTCGTATTTTACGCATGTTTCTAAGTGTTGGTTTTAAACAGTGTCAGTCGCAATTGTATGCTATTTTCTGCGGAAATGGGATGGAGAAACTTGATAATCGTATTGCCACTAAAAATGTAAGCTACAAAAAACAATTTTGAGTTTATTTCGAATTTATAGCTTGTCGAACGAAAAATCAGAATATGCTTGAGATGTAAAATTTATTTCCATAATATTTCTTCCGGCAATTTTTGAAACGCATATGTATAGGCCTATAGCAGTGAAAACTT
Organism: Lithobius niger; assembly: GCA_023313725.1. NCBI lineage: Eukaryota > Metazoa > Arthropoda > Chilopoda > Lithobiomorpha > Lithobiidae > Lithobius > Lithobius niger. Next base: position 37,070 of record JAHWFP010095791.1, read on the forward strand.
TATTAATAAAAATTTGTTTTGTCCGTACGCTGAAATAAAACTATACCTTTTGTAACAAATTTGTGGCAACGTCACTGGTAACCCCGTAATACGCCCGTTTTGAAAATTTTGTTTTGAAACAAGTCGAGGCTCTATTTGTATACTTGAGCACAAAACAAGTCTGATATTGAATGCTCGAAATGCAAAATGCTCGTTTATCGAGAATTTTGCATTCAACATCAACTGTTTTAAGTAAATGTTTTAAGGCGGTTTTCAGACTTGCGTTGAAAAGGTACATATTTATGAATTTTTTTTTTAATACTTGCTTTAGAGTTGCGCATATGTTATTTCAAATTGCTATTATCCTATGTTAGGAATATCGTAGAACAATGTTTAGCAAAAAAGAAAACCATGCTTTGATTTAATTAGGGAGTTGAACTTTATTTTCGGGTACTTCAATTCAGGAACTGTTTCACATTTCTTTAATCAAAAAACTAAATAATCATTTTTAGACGAGTGTACGTCAAACACGAAACGGAAGTCTTTCACAAAATTTTTAAAAAGATTTTTTACAAATTAACTTAAACCAATAGGAAACATCCGCAGCTGTAAGCTATACAATCCAAACTGAACAAAACACCCACATAATAAAGGTAAAAAAAAAAATACACACGAAAACAAGTAAATAATCCTGTAAGAGGTTGTTTAATTCACTCTGAAATTGGCTTGCGGCCGTTTCATCGAAAAATAATTACAACACACAAAAAAAATCAAAGATATGGAATCCCTAAGTAAACAGGCGCACGCGCTCGTTTATGTTTAAAGCTTATAACATCGGCTGCTAAGTAAACAAACTAAAAAAAAAAAAAAAAAAAAAACTGAAAGTTTACGTTCAATATTTCGGAATATGATTACAGCACCAAACATAATTTCAACGGCATATGCAGCCCATCTCCGTAGCCTATAGCCTTTCATGGAATACGTCCACGGAGCAGGGCGAAGGTAGACTTTCTATTCACATATTTTCAACGTTGCTAAGAAATTTGTAATCACGAAATCAAAGAACAGCCCTCGGGGTATATATATATATATATATATATATAAAAAAGGGTCCCATGCAGAAACTTCACTGACTTCTTTTAAAAGGGGGAAACGAAAAGGAATGAAAAACGGAATGGAAAGAACTGGGAAACGGAAGACAAGAAAAACTAAAGGGATGATGCAAGTTTGGGCCGGGAGCAGAATAGGCCGCGGTTGCCATCCATGCATCCAGGTTTTAGGGATTGGGAGGCATTCTTCAACCTTCTTCTCTCCGGCCCCCCCCCCCCTCCACCACACCCCTCTACTTTCTTCTAATCTGGTACGCTTGAAGACGGATACAAAAAAAAAAAGTAAAAACGAGAAAGAAGACAGAAAGAAAAAGCGAAAGAAAACCTATTTCACTTAGTCCCGATTTTCCTTCTTTCTGCTTCTGCGTCTCCAAACCCATTGTCCCGTTCAGAAACAAACTGTGTGCTACCTGTAGGCCTATTCAGCAGAGATTATCCATCCCCCACGGGGACCCCCAAACGAACACGCCGCCTGCCTTCTAGACCCTGTAATGTACACTCGAGGCTGGCTCTCCCCCGTTTGAACGAGGGTAAACTGGAAATTGCTATAGGACGGCATCCCATGCTATTATAAACATTTGGATTAAGAAGTAATTTACCCAAGAGGTTCGAGTTTTCGAAATGGGAACGGGGTCGTGAAAGAATACGACTTACAGAAAGTGAACTTGGAATTTTTGAGCTAGAAAAATCGGCAGGTTCATCGTAAACGAAAAATATTAAACGTATATAGGCTTAAATAATTTAAGCGTGTGTTACAGGCTAAGGAAACGGAAATTAGCTTGTAACGGCTTGCATGTACGGCAATACGCAACTCACAGAGCCAGCACGTCGTAGTGCACCTTGCCGATACCATGGCTGTTGCGCGCCGCTAACTACCGTGCACACTCCCAGCGCCAACAGCCGGGTGGACGAAGAAACACAATGGAGCCAACAATTGTGAACAGCTAAGAATGACAAGTGAGCGGCAAATGCGACGAAAACATTTACGTGCCTTCGTAGCGTATGGTAATGGAAGTAGAAAGAAGAAAGAAAAAGAGAAAGAACCTGTTCCCTCACCAGCTTTCTACCTGCCCACCCTAATGTGTGGTCGGAGTTGGTTTCTCCCGCTCGTTCTTATAATGGTCCGACTCTAATGCATCATTCCATCGTAAAACCTTAGACCCGGGTTCAATTCCCGAATTCACAATGGCACGTGAATTTTTTTTGTCATAATTGCTGCTCACTTGTCATTCTTAGCTGTTCACAATGTTGGCTCCATTATTTTAAAGTTGGTTCAGGCAGATGGGGAAGAGATGGAAGAATAATTGTGCGCTGATTTTGTTATCCTATAATTTCGTATGCTGAATTTGCTTCTGTGTTCTGGCAAGTGGTACACCTGCTTAGTTTCCCTTCTATAAAATTTACTAGGCAGTGCCAGTGAATGGTAAGTTAATTTAATTTAATTTAATTTGAAGATACTTTCTTCCCGGTCGGCTTTCTTGTATGGCACAGTTTTTCAGACGTGTGTAAATGTTGTCAAGGCATTCATTTTCCGAATTTTCCCCCTCGTGAGACATGGTTTGGCTCCTTTAATCCTAACCTACGTAAATGTTGCAAGAGCTATTTAGCGCAGGATACTCGATTATATTGAGAAGGTTTACCATTTTTATTTTTATTTAATTTAAGTTCACTACCGAGAATTTCAAACACAACTAATGGAAATAAGAATTTATGACGATAATTCAAAATTAAAGCTTAGGAAAAATATAGTCCCATTTTTGCGCGTTGCAGGATTAAATAGCGTGACAGTCATCAATAGAATTATACATATATTTATATATATATTTTTTAATAACATCGACTTCCGAAGTGAAGCGAAAAACCAGAAATCCGTTTTTGTCGATATGCTGTTAACAGGCAGTAGGCTACCGAAAGGTTCTGTTTTGGTACCTGTTTTGTTTTTGCTAACGTTAGTCGGTCGCAGTTGCGCTGTGGCGAACACCAACATTTTGTATCAAGCCTACGAAAAAAAAAATGGCCGAAAGACACCGTAAACAACGCGTTCAAACGATTTTAAGAACTGGAACCTGTGCTAAAACGCATGAGATCTTACCACGTCAATGCTTAAATAAGCGACGCGCATACCTAATCTACGCAGTGAACAACGGCAAAAAATAAAGTTTCCCAAACGTAAAATTTGTCATGACGTCAGAACACATCCGGATTTGGTAAAATTGAAAAAATACTTTCCTTGGGGTGCTATACGTTCTCAATCTTCTGAGCTGAGAAAAAAAAAAAGAAAAAAAAAACTTTAATGGCCTCTCTTCCGCATAAATCTATTAACGGTTTAATAAGGTAAGAGCGAAATGCGGGACGGGACGGGACGCAAGATACATTATTTTTCGATATTATAAGGGCCAGCATAATTGGGTTGATCAATCAGAAAATCGTGTCGTATCGTTTCCCAGCAGCTGGTGACCGGACCGCCGTTACTGCATGCATTATTCCATAAAAGGCGCTCAATCAATTTCGCTGTCACCTAAATTATAGAATTTCGTTAATTCCGTGGCGCGTGCGTGTCCACTGAACGCATGCCAGCCTGCTAAAGGCGCGAATATAATTACCTCCATTTTATTTTTTTTTTGTCCCTTTTGGCGAAGATACGTGATTTGGTGTTGTGGTGTGGGCAAGCCTCCAGCTTTTTGGAGAATATAGGTGGGCAGGACAGGTATATGAACGTAACGATGACAACAACATGGTGTTACAGTTCTGGAACGCTTGAGGCAGGGTGTGGTTTTTCCGCCCAATGTCATGTGGACAGCGGTAGAAAGGGCACATTTTGGTAAAAGAAAAAAGGGGAGGGGGTGGAGATGGGGAAGACCAGAAAGCAGTGGATTTGAGGCGAAACTGCTTTGCTGCCGTGTGGCTTCCGCGAAACGTATAATTTTCCCTCTGAAGTGCGGTAAGGCAGAAAGCATGGGGGGGATGCAACAGCACAGGAGGCCAACAACCATGCAAGCATATTGTGAAGCGGCGAAGTCTGCATCATGCTGCCGTTCCCGAAAAAAGGGCGCCCGAAGCGCTGTTAATTTCCGAAATGAGGGAAAATCAACTAATGGAGCGTATACACAGTTCGTTCGCTCGCTTTCTGACTCGTTCGTCCCCATATACCCCACCTCGACTAAAAAGAAGATGGGTGGCTTCTGCATAAAAGCGCTAGCGAAAAATGAAGGACTACAGAGCAGTGACACGACGTAGTATTATTGTGTATAACTCTATGCTGGAGCCTTAATGGGTTAGCTGCAAGGGGCACTGCAGAGAGAAACAGAAGGGCGTCATACTGAAGGCGATGCTGTAAAGAGTGATTTCTTAGACATAAAACGCGCGATTTTTGTTGTTGGAGAAAACAACGTCATTTTAAGCCTAAGAAATCCGCTTTTCCGTTGTTTTTCCTTCCATTTTTATGCAGTGCACCTTGTAGTTATGCCCTCCATAACCCATACTGGTGCCAATATGGCGGCAAATGTCACTGCTCTATACTCCAAAGCTACGCCGACTCAGCCGTTGTGTTCCTCCTCTTATTTGAATGTTGTAATGGCTTTTTCCTTACTGTTGTGTGGACCGAGGCATTTTTGGCGCCCGAAAAGCCGATTTTTAAAATGCTGGCTAAAAAAAAAACCGAGTTAAAAACTGAAATGAGTGTACAATTGGCTAGCCCCGACTGGCGATCCGGCAATATGTTGACCCGGGATTCAGGGGTTGCTTGGTAAAATAAAATTTACCTAGCTCTTACTCAGGATTTACAATGCTAATAAAGAGCTATATTCAGCATAGCAGACGGGTTGTCACAGTCATTTAAGTACGTGACTGGACGTATTATGAAAGAAAATTTACTCAAAAACATCAGACGAGGGTTGGGCAGGGTAAAAAACAATCATTGGACCGTGGGATTCCCTTCAAACATGCAATTTAAATAGGTATAATTTTCAGTTCTATGCCAGAACCTTCTTCAGTCAAAAGCAAATAAACACACATTCGTGGCAATTGCCACGTTGTAACTTGACATGGCAAATGCCACGAATGCGTAGAAAATGTATTTATATTTGGTAATCAAATATATTGGCGAGATTTGGTGAGATGTACGGGCAAAGCTCAAACCCGTCTGACGTCATTGCTCCCATTTCGCACCAATTTTTGTTACTGATTTTTGCATCTCATTGGCTGCGGAGTTTGCTGCTGAATCACCGCAAAATTGGACTAACAAACGACCGAATACTTTTACGGGCAATGGCATCAAAGTATGACGTCACCAACTCCCATCTTGGGTAATCTCGTAAAAATTTGTTACCGAAGCAAAAATTTGTCGTTTTAAGAATGTGCGATCAGGTATATTTTCACGATTATTCAATAATTTTGTTAAAAAACTAGTGCTCATGGTTAGCTTTGAAAAAGCAAGCGTCGTCTGCTTCGAGGACTGGTTTGGTGGGGGTTGGGGCGGATGGTCGAGGTTCAATGGCGCGTCGAGAACTAGGTCGTCAGCGCCCACCGCAATCACAGTTTAGTGGTCCGAGTTGCCACTGCGCCACACATTGCCCATTTTTTTTTGGGGAGCAAAGACATCACCAACTGTGGTCTATTGGGTAATCTCGCTCGTGTATACTTTACAACCGGAAATAGCTCTGTTATAGCTCAGACTTGTTCAATTGAGTGGACGGACCCAATGGTAGAAGGTGCCTTGCTTGGACTATTCACATTAGAAGTAATATTTTTTCCAACTTATTTATTAGGCAAACACCGACACGTGCAATTGTTTTTAACGCACGTTTTCCGAAAAAGTAAAAACGGTCACTATCGTTCGACAACTGGCCGTATGGAATCAAGATTCAATAGAGCAGCGACATTTGCCGCCATATTGGCACCAGATTGGCACCAGTATGGGTTTTGCAGGGCATAACTACAAGGTGCACTACGTAAAAATGGAGGGAAAAACAACGGAAGAGTGGATTTCTTAGGCTTAAAATTACGTTGTTTTCTCCAACAACAAAAATCGGGCGTTTTAGGTCTATGAAATCACTCTTCACAGCATCGGCTTCAGTATGACGCCCTTCTGTTTCTCTCTGCAGCGCCCCTTGCAGCTAACCCATTAAGGCTCCAGCATAGAGTTATATACAATGATACTGCGTCGTGTCACTGCTCTATACGAACTGTGGAACCTGCATGGTTATAGAATAATGTGTTGAAGACTCCGCCTTTATACCGATAAGATCTATAGATTTGGGGTTTGGTTAACATGTCTGTAATGTATGGCGCAGTGGCATCCAGGTCCACTGAACTGTGACTGAGGTTGGCACTCATTCGAAAACAAACAAAAAGAATCGTTTGATGTTTAAGGTAAGGTTTAACTAATCCGAAATAAGAAGAGCAAAGGAACACACATTAACTTTCCGGTGAGGTTTCAGATATTGCAGTGTTGCTGATACTGTTTAGTCCACGTGAAACCTTGCTCCTGTATTTAAATGTTTGTACCATTTTTTACTTTTGCACACGACAGGCGAGCCAATGAGTGGTGCATTCTACTTAACTAAATGACATCGCTGGAAAATGGTTAAAAACCAATCATCTTAGTGTTCTTAGCACAACTGTACAGTTAATTCAGGGTCCGTACGAGCCCTGGAAAACCCTGAAATATCCAGGAAAGTAATAACGAAATTACAGACGTGGAAAAGTGCTTGACAATCTTGAAAATAATGATATATGTATCATCAGTAGGGTGGTGAACGCAAAGTAGACGACGCGACTGAAGAACACTGAAAAAAATTGGCCCTGAAAGTAGGTGAGAGTGTGGCCTCACATTGTTCTTCCGTTGCTTCCGTGGTTTTCGTCGTCGTTTCCATCTTCCGCATGACATTGTGCGTCAATTGGGCGATAAGTCTGTCCTCCTGTCCGGTGTTTTTCAATTTTTGCAGGAGGTACAGATGTATGACAAGATTTAGATTAGGGGTTTGAATAATATCTCTGTAATGTGTGGTACAGTGGAAACCCGGACCACTGCACTGTGACTGAGGTTGGCGCTAATGACCAAGCTGTCGACGCGCCATTAAGCCTCATCTCCCCCCCCCCCCCCCCGTTGCTTCGGCATCAAGAGTTTTGAAAGTTGAGCTATGGTTTTAATTGTATTGGTATAACGGTTGGATACAGCGGTAAGGGTTTTTCAGCTTCTTTTCGCGCGTCCCCGGGAAAAGTAGATTCGCGCCCAGTGTACGCATTGCAGGAACAATAATTATTTTCACTCGACTAGCCTATACGAATTTTAAAGCTTATAGAGGCAACGCGGCTATAATTAGAAATTGACTTTCGTATAGACCGGTTTTAGTACCGTAATTTTGAAGAAGACGGAGTAACACTGACGATTTTATTTTTCGTAATCTAGCGCGAACAGCGACGTCATTACCGGGTTTGCGCTCGGGCACACTACATCTTGCTAATGGTAGCCACCTCCTCCCCCATCCGCCCGACCCCCCATTACACATTATTGGACGAAATTATAATTTTTTTTTCACTTCTTTTTTTATATTTTTCATTTATTTTTAGAACTTTCTCGTTCTAAGTTACGAGTTTCTTCCACCCCATTTCTCCCTTTAATCAGGGGTGTTTTTGGTTGGCTGGAGAATTACGCTAGTGGTGGGGGAGGTGGGAGGGTGGGGGGAGCTCTAAGGCACCTTGTCAGCCCCCCACTGTAGCAGCAGCTATAGCATTAGTACGTTGGCGTATATATGCGAAGGCGAATGGGGTGGGGGGGGGCCCCCCCGGGGGGGGGGGCATCCACGGGTGGGGCAGGGGGGCATACAGGGACGAAATGAAACCACAAGCGCTGTTTAGAGCCGAGCGTTAATGAAGGCAGGTGGAAATTGATGGTAGACGAGCTGCCATTGGCTGCTTGCCTGCCACGGACGCTGCTGGGTGCGCGAGCTCATTTGAGGAAAGAAATTACAAAATTATCGGATGCCTGCACCGAACTCTTTAATTTTCCCCGTCGAGCCCCCTTTTCCTGGGAAGGTTGTAGCTTGCCTGGGTCTCTAAGGAAAATTTTTCTTTCTTTTTTTTTTCCTTCTTCTTTTTTGACTGCTTTGCACATTTTAAGTTTCTCAACTTGATGAGAAAAAGAAAGAAAATTTTTAAGAAAAGAAAGGAAAGAAAGAAAAGGAAGAGGAAAAAAAAATGTTCTAAAATCACTATGTGGAAAAAGCGGGAAAAGTTTTTGTGAATACACAACAGGCGACCAGTACAAGAACGGGGTTGTGTTTTTTTTTTTTTTTTTCCTAAATAAAATGTAATTAAGTTTCTGGACTCTTACCAAATTCGCATTCCCGTCCGTTAAAATTGGCTAAATATAACTTATGGCAGCAAAGTTGAAAAGGCAAACTAAACATGAGATAAATAAAAAAGACGCAGGTCAGAAGTATAACACGCAGGTCAGAAGTATAACACGCAAGGTAATCTAAACCTGCTAAATAGTCGATGTCGGTCTATAAATGATAGCTTTAAAGGCAGAAAGCGAAAGGCTCAACAAGAGTTTGAAACCAAAGGATTGAGGTCTTACCGCTGAGCCATACTGACACGGCCTAGCATACTGAGCACGCTAGCAGGGGGCGCGGAATTGTACCGACACGGAGTTACGTCAACCCCGGAATTTTCATAAACACTGACCCCCCTTGTGTTGGACCCGGAATTACAGTAACTCCGGATTCGTAATTTGCTTTAAAAGTGTCTGAAACAATCCGGCATTGTAGTAACATGGATTTGTAGCAATACGGAGTTACAGTAACACGGTTTCTGGTGTTATATGCATAGCCGCTGCGAACGCGGCAGCGCAAGCGAGGCCGGGACGTTATTTTACGATCAACAAAATCAGGAGTTACGGTAAGTCCGTGTTACTACAATTCCGGATTATTCCGGATTTTAAAGCAAATCACGAATCCGGAGTTACTGTAATTCCGGGTCCAACACAGGGATCAGTGTTTACGAAAATTCCGGAGTTAACGTAACTCCGTGTCGGTACAATTCCGTGCCCCCTGCTAGCGTGCTTAGTGTGCTAGGCCGTGTCAGTATGGCTCAGCGGTAGGACCTCGACCTTTGGTTTCAAAGGTCGTGGGTTCGATTCACCGCTCAGGCAGTCTGACAGATAGCCCAAAAGGCAACCTAAATAGGGTTGCATCTGTATTTATTTATGAATAATATCCACACGATCAAACTTACGTGTTGGCTCATAACTTAACCCAAATCATCAGCACGGAAATATTTTCCATCGACAAGATTTTCCATTTTCCCCTTTTTTTTCCCATCAGTATAGGGCAGGGTAGCCTGGTGGGCAGCACGTTTTAAGTCTCATGTGCAAAAGGTCCTTGGTTCGAACCTAACCTCAGCCACCCTTTTTGGGAAGAAAATGCTCTGTGCTCATGTCAACTGTGGCATGTGTAAAGGATCGTAGGAATTAACGATTGGGATTACCTACCAAACTTTAAAAACTTTCAGCGTGAGTGTAGGATGGACAAAAAGCCAGCATGGTGCCCCCCCCCCCCCACCCAACAAAAAAAAATGTTAGTGTTCAGACAAAATCGCAAACCAAAACGGTATTGTTCTTGCTGACGTTAAAAACGAGCTTGTAGGATTTTATTGTCTTTCAATAGCTGAAACTACATAAATATTTATTTGTTAATTTATAAAATCCCTCCCCAGGGTTCCATACCTTAAACAACACATATCGTTTCCTCGACGTAGGCCTATTCGTACATGCATTTTTTTATGAGTGAATTGTTTGATAAAACATCAAATTACCGTTATGACTATGATAGTTATTAGTCACTAGTTACTAGTTATTACCGTTATTGTTAGCGGCTGCTAATCATCGGCTTGCCATCGCCAACCGTTGCTTCTGCTCGGAATCTGTGTTCACAAAGCTTTGGGCCTTCAAAGTTTACGTGCTCCGTAAGCCTGAGTATGCGAGTCAGGTTTGGTCCCCTCACCTACTAAAGGACATTGACAAAATAGTCAAGTCAAAGGAAATTTACCAAGCCACTTAGCCAGGCCTCAGAAATTTAACCTATCCCAATCGCTTAAAATCACTTAAACTGGACACCCTTGAGTGTCGTCGCTTAAAAGCCGACCTTTTTTTCACCTTCCAAGTTACCGTTTCAAAACAAATCTTAGGAAGTTCCTTTTTGCCATTGGAATCATCCCAGTGTGGACCTCTCTTCTTGATGAGATTGTCTCGGCCCCATCGCTTCCACCGTTTAAGCATAAATTTACAAAACTAAACCTTCAGTGGCTTCTTAATCCCAGAACACGCACCTCTCTTTTCGTAAACCTTTCCCCAAATTTTATTTGCTGTGTTTCTTTTTTTTTTCAATTTAGGATTGCTGTAAGTGGCCTCGTTTGAACCCTTGATATCTGTCACTTTTATTTGAGTGAATAGATTGCTTTTATTTTTATTTTATGTGTACCCCCTCTCCCCCCTTCCCCGAAAAATATTCCTAATGCCGCTACTGAACGCAAACGTGATCGTTCGAGCAGGGACGTAAAGGTTTACCCAAACCTTTACGTCCCTGGTTCGAGGGATAGTCGTCCGATGTAACTGGCACGTTCAGACGGCACCTCTGAAGAGGCTATGAATTATTGGGCGTCCCACTGCTAGCCTAACCTGTTGGTTGGTGCAATGTCTTTTTTTTTTCCCCGAGCCCACGCTTAAAGTGGCTACTTTGAATACAATCGACTTCGGTATAGCGAAGAAGAAAGGGTTAATCTATAGAGGAACCTAATGTGGGCCGTGTTGTTGTAAGAGGGGATTCTGCGGACGTCCATTTCAAACATGGAGTGGGCAAACTAGGTTCGTCGTCTGAAGTACGTGGAAGAAAAAGAGAGAGAAAAAAATTGCTGCCAATGGAAAAGCCTGTAGTGGGCGTTTCTGAGGGCTTTAATTGCCCGCATACGTTATAAGGGGGGTCGATCTTTAGTCGGGGCAGCATTCATGGGTTCGACATGAAAGGGTTATGAGGTCAGACACAAGAGGACATAAAGGGCCCCGTGGCTGTGACTTGTCAAACCTGTACGCTGAGCGCGCTCGCCTGCTAGAAGAGGGGGTTGAACCTGAATCAAAGGGGTTGTAGCGCGTGCCGTAGCATTGTGGGACGCCCCTTATGTATCTTTACCCCTACCCCTTTTTTCTCTCTTTGACCACGATACATACATACAAACCCACCCTCAACGGAACAACATGCCGATATACAAAACGTCGTTTACCCTCTTTGCAACACTGGTGGGAACGAGTACCTAATCTTGTAGCCACTTAGAAAGAACTTACAGTACCTAATCGCTTGAAATTGCATTTGATCTCTCGTACCAGAGTGAGTTAAAGGACCATGCACCTTCAAATTTCGGACGCTGCATGGGTAAACATGCAGATATACCGTACTTTTCAAACATAATTTTAGATTTGGGCGGGGGGGGGCGGCGTACGATTCGAGTTCAGGAGAGAGCAATGAGGAAAGGAGCAAAAGAACAAATATTCACCATTGACATGTAATAATAATCATAAATTCATTTATACAGGAAAGTAACTGTATCGGACAGAGAAGGGAGCGCGTCTACACGCCGTCCGAAGATAAAAGAGCAGCTATCATGAATAAAAGGACACAATAAAAACGTGGAAAAAATAATTAAAATGCAGATTAATCATCCTTAGTCAAACGTACCATCTTAACAACACATCACGACTTTGGAGAGATTGACCTCCTCCACAGCTCAGTCTTAAACTACGCAGGGATCGTGCCGAGAACATCCCATAGGGCAGAGAATTTCAAATGGGCACAATACGATTAGCAAAAAAAGTGCTTGTTATTTTCTCCATTAAAGGAGCCATGCTTTAATTTTAAAGGATAGCCCTAATAGTAAAGGGATTAAAGTAATAAAAAAAAAACCTCTCGGACTCTACTGCAGTTTGGTTGTGCAGAGTAGAGTATGTGAGATAAAGGTCAGCCTATAAGCGCCTCATTTCGAACTGCTCTGCTTTGAGAACTTTAA
>JAHWFP010095791.1:62880-78793 GCA_023313725.1 Lithobius niger
TTTGTGGCTACCATCCCGTTATGGTTTTTGTCCTGGAAATGATACCTTTTTCCACCTTTAAAGTGATACAACGCATTGCATAGTGGTTGAATCATCTTAAGTGAAAGCATAACTACAATAAAACATCACAAAAGTTGATAAATGCCAAAGCGCACTGCCAATAAAAATTATCCAATCTGAACAGTAAAAAAAAAAAAAAAAAAGCAACTTTTAAGTATTTATTTGAGTGTGTCTGCAGTTTAACGTTTGGGGGATGGAGGGGGGATTGAGGTTTAACGGCGTGTCGACAGCTAGGTCATTAGTGCAACCTCACGTATACGTTTAATATTTGGAATCACCTACGTTTCTCTCTTACGATTTCTCATCTGTACTATTCTAACAACGAGTGGAGTGTAGTGTTCTCAAAATTTTCGTCGATTAGGGAACCCGCAATTACTAATTTCGTTTTTATAGGCGATAGTCTTTCATCTTCTTGGGCTGTCTTTCACGATGATTTTCCATGCAGTCGTGGAACTCGCAGAAAAAGTCCACTCCCACATCTCCGACATTTCTGCAGAATTTTGCCCCTACCCTCCACCACCCCCTCCCCCCCCCTCCCCTTCCTTACCCGATTCTCAGACATAAAGGTAATTCGGGAAGAAGCAAGCTACGACAAATCAGGAAGGCCGTGGAAAATCATTAATCCCTAGCGAAAAATAAAAACCAGTGCGAAACAGGGTGCGTACAAATAATAACCACACGTCAAGTCCGAACCGCAAAACTTAGACTTCAACCTGTCACCGTCATTGAAGAGCCATCGGCCAAAAAAAAAAAAACACTTAATATTGTAATTATCATCGTGCCCGCCCTACTTTAAAACTGGATGATTTAGATACTTAAAAATTAAACACAACTATGTGTATCGTTTCCGTGTCAACGAGTACTGTGCTAAGCACAAGGTTTTAGAATGTATTTTTTACTGGCTGAGCACCGAAACAATAATCTTATGGACAAGCAAATGTACTCCAATTGTAGCGTCAGGGAACTACAACGAAATCAGTGTACGACCATCCAAGTGAAAAAAAAATTCACGTGTGATCATAACCGGGAGTCGAACCCCGATTACACGTCGACTACTTTCTACCTCTGCGGTACCACGACACTACCCAAATCACCAGTAAAACTGGCCTTGTATGCTCTACATCAGTTGCGAATATTTATTTTGGTTGTCGCCGTGGCCGCAATTGAGGGGGGGGGGGGGGGGGGGGGCATCAAAACAAACTCTGGAGGCCCTTCGAACAGTAGAGTTATGATAACGAAAAAAGCGGAAACACCAAATAAGATAGGCTAAATTCTTATGATATGCCCTGGACCCCCCAGAAATGTAGTTGCGGCCTTTAAAAGTACATTCTGCCTGCCTTATAACAGCCACGCGCAGATCGCCATTCGTGCAGGTTACCATCGCACCGTTTCGCGAGGCTCGGCATATTAATACAAGGCCAACTAAGGTAGCAGCTGCATCATTTCTCGCAGCGAGGAACGCAGCTACTATCTCTACTGGCCTTGGGCGTAGTAGACGAAACAGCATAAACTCAAAAATTGCCTCGTCGCAAACCTGACAGATTTTCGTATTTTAACATCATCACACATTATAAATTTTTAGGCAAGTATGTTATAATTTTTCTTCGGCGATCTATTGACATAAATAATTTAAATTTTTGCCGCATTAGTCTTTCAGATTTTTGTTCTCATGGTAATTATTAGCAAAAGATTACAAATTAGTACATGCACGCACACACAGATGAAACGTCAAGGCTATTGTGAGCGCGCAAAGGTTAGAAGCATCGCAGGATGCTATTAAATTAGTTCTCAATATTCAACTGAAAATCTCCTAGACGTCACAGTTTAAAACGAATTTTTAGAAAAGGATCGACTAACGGTATACAAATTATAACGGTAGAAAACTTTGGGTCCGCACCTGATGTGGAGGATCGAGAAAAATGGTGTTGGGAGAAATGTACCTTTAACGTAGCCAGACACATGCAGAAATTTCTATACTGACAAAAGTAGCTCCCTGACTGGAGAAAAACTCACGATATGTTTATCTTGAGTTTTGCCCACAGTCAGGGACCAACTTTTGTAGTTGCCTCACCCACTCATGAAGTCCAACAGACATTAGAAATTTCCGACTAGTTCCCGTTTTTGTATAAAAATTTGAAGACTTGTTTTTGGCTATTCCTTTCTTATTACAGCAGGTTTTTGGCAGTTTTGACCCGCCTACTATTATTTCCGACGGAGACCGATTTGACGCTGGCTAGACTTGATCACATGATTGGGAGAGGAAGCAAGTGTTTTCAGTAGAGAAGAATTAATTTTTGGAAAGAAAATAATTGTTTTGACCGACAAGCGTGGGACGGTCTCATATACACAAATGCGAAAGTTTTTGACATACAGATTTGTCTGAATGACACTAAACGTGCAAGGCTTAACGGCTTTTGTTTGTTATCAGCCTAATTTTTTTCAGAAGGGAAGCTAATATACAGTTTGGCTGTCGCTCAGCGCCGGAATTTCATTTTATACCATCTCAAAGGATTTCTTCACGATAGAGAAGCGAAGTTACCTTGTCATTAACAACTTGGTGCAATTGCGTGCTTCGTCAAGCCTTGCGTTGACCCTGATATTTTTTTTTTAAATCGTATTTTCACGCGACAATCCGTTGGAACAATACTTAATACGTATACCCAAAGGCTGAAACGTTTACACGTTGGCTCCTTGGAACTTCGGCGTTTGAAGGCCTATCTTATCCTCGCTTACAAAATTCTGCACGGGTTAACGCCACCTGAGCTATCAATACTTGAAATGAGCTCTAGTGTAAAAACTAGTGGTCACAGCAAAAAAATTAATCACTCCACTTCACAACTTAAATTGTAGGCATCACTTCTTTAGCGTCCGGGTGGTTCCAGCCTGGAACTCAATGCCGGAAGTCACTGTCAATGCGCCTTCGGTTAATTCCTTCGGGAAACTTTTAGTGAGAGCCAAACTGGGTCCATTCCTGCTTCGGCCAGAATTCTGTTGGTTGTAACTCGGCTGGTTTATAAGTAGCCTTCCAGCCCTCACCTGTCCGGTGGCGTTCTATTTGCACGACAAATGTTTTATTATTATTATCATTATTATTATTATTAATAAAACATGGAATTATTTTGTTTGAAAGTAATAGCTAAAATTAATTTAATTATGAATTAATACCACGTTGAAGCGGCAATATTGAGGGCGAGTTTGGGATCCATCTCACGGCGAGTTTTAATTTTGTGTTGAAATAATTTTTAGGTTAGCAATTTTCAAGACTAGATCAGTAATTTTTTTTTTTTTTTTTTTTAATTTCGTCATAAAGCTCATTCCAGAAATACGAAGGAAATAATTAATATAACAAGAGCATAAGACGATACAACCAGAGCCTGGAGGGCAATAATACTAGCGCCGCAGCTTTAGTAAGATTCTTATTCTAAGTCCTTGTATTTTAATTTCTCTAGCAGCAAAAATATTTGTTTTGATGAACAACAAATTAAATTTTAAAATCCAATATACATTTCGGTGCGGGAGGAAATGGCAATTTCTGTCGGCCTGCTTTGAGCTCGCGGGGGAGCCCGGCTTCGCGGACCCGGTGAGGCTAACGAGCATTACGGGGCGGCTGTCTGGCCTAAGTGCGCCTAACAAAGGTGCCTTCTAAATAACCCTATCAAAATGCAAATGAACGAAAATCGTGCGTATATAGGCAGTCGTTTAAAGGGACGGTTTCATAATAAAAACCATGCACAACTTTCTGTAGTGGAAGAATTCCATGTTTTTTTCTCTTTCTACTCTTAATGTAAAGAAATGAAACGAAATTGGCAATAAATAATAGTACGTTTCTTTCCTTATAACTCTTTGTAATGTTAGCTTAACTGGAGTTTTAAGTGTGGTGTACTGGAATATATTAGTTACATGTATCTCTGCTGGCCTTAGCCAGCATCTTGTTAGATATGGTTGTTGGTCCCTGGGGGGGGGGGGGCATAACTATTGTATTATGTCCATAATGAGTCTACTAGTGCATCCTGGGTATTCCAGGTGCACTATGGGTTGCTATACAAGGTTTTAAAGGTAGCAGCCAGGACCCATTATCCTGGCTGCCTCTTTGTCCAACACCTGATTCACTGGTCATTACTTAGGTATAGCTTCTCTAGGTTAGTCATTACTTTACCCACGCTTGGCGTTAATACAGTATTGACTTACATAGTAATGGGCCGCACACAAATGATGTAGAGCAAATTTTACCTTTTTTTGTGTCAAATATTATTTCACAAACATCGACTCCCCACCTCCCCCAACTCGTTACCGACGACGACAACGGAAATAATTCGGGAAAATATTTAGTTATCTACGTGTCTTAGACCGCATTTTTAAGATGGTTTTAAAAATGGAAAGTTTTCTGATTCTTAACAACGTATTTTTTTTTTTTGGGGGGGGAGTAATATTTTACACAATAAAGAATAGATTTAAGTTTATCATAAAAATTAAAAAAAAAAGTAGGTGATATCACAAACTGTGCGAGTCTCTACTCTTGTCACTCGATAGCTACGCCGCTGTTAATTACGTGCAAATAGCGTCTTACGTGTCTTTTCACGTGCGCCACCAGGTAAAATCTCGACTAACTACTGTCGTAGTAATTGGTCGTGTAGGGAAAACGGTAGTCTGGACTCAGACGGTGTCCACGTGCAACTATCCAAACGAGCGTGGCGAGATGAGGCATATCCCTGTCAGGCAGAAACAGTGTTTGAACCCAGACTAGGAAAATAGTAAGCTACAGACAACACCATGCCCACATATCCATGCCTCTTGGCCGACAGACCTTAGAAGCATTCGCCATTTCATAGTTTTTACTCGCCACTTAGCCACTACTTCTTACGTCATGAATGATTTCCACATTTAAGCACGCACTGCATTGTATAATTTTATTTAACCCGTATTATAAAAACTATTACTGTGTTTCCCTGTAGGCTAAATGTGAGCACAGTGGTGTAAACCTTTCTTCAATTACTTACACTGTTTCCGAGATATATCGCTATTTGGAGTGTCAGTTTTTGTAATTAGTCGCCATTTTGGCGAGTAGGGATAAAACTCAAGACACCAACTGTTGGATTTCTTTCGCCAAATGGGAAGTGGTGACCATTGAACAGTCAGCGGAGCGGGTTGGATCGAACACTCACCCGTGTTTATAGCATGCAGAAATGTTGGTTTCTTGTAAACTTAACTGTAAACTCAACGCAAAAAACACAAGTTTTAGATAGATTTAGTAATACTTCCTTTACTGAGTCGCCCTTAAAAACCAGAGTAGCAGGCTACCTCTGCTCATTCTATCTTTAAGATGGGAGTTGTGGTTTCAAATTACCGCTTGTGAAATCGAAGAATCAGCTCAACCAGACCTTCCTTACAACCTTCGTCTATACCGTGAGGAACCCAAGAGAATTTAAGGGATGATTTGGCATGCTGAAGGAAACCAAATCGGGTATGGAGGAGAGGGGGGGGGGGGAAGGGCGGAGAAGTTAAGGATGTTGCAGTAAGTGGCGCAGTTAAGCAGGCTAGGCCATCCGTTGGAGCCGACCCGTTTCTGAACCCAAATTGGAGTCTCGAAAAAGGAATGCAAGTTAAGTTGAGGCTCGAAAGGATGGGGGCTGGGGGTGGGGGGGGGTGTGGGGAGAGGGGGAAAAACTTACTTTCAACCCAATTCCCTTTCGAGTCATTCGTTCGTTCTAAGTTTCGAACTAAAAAAAAAAAAAAATTGGGTTCGGGGAAAGAAGAACAGTTGGTGGCCAAATCTTAATTGCGTCCGAGGTCCATTCCATATTCAGTGCGCTGCAAGAAGTTAATGTTCGAGGCAAAATGTTGCAACGAAAGTTTTCGAAAGACTTAACGAGTCTAATTGAAATGATCTCTTCTTGCACATGACATGCCTGCATTAGGATTTGAAGAATAACAAGGAAAAAAAAGGGACTCGTTTCCCGTGTGTCGACAGAAAGGAGACTGCCGCGTGGGTCTCATTCGCTCTGGCTCGCTGGAAAAGATGCACAGCGCTTGTACCAGCGGCTTTCTCTCAATGCGTGCCGCCCACACCAGCCGATTCGCCGCAGCAGAGGTCGCGGCCGATCAGATTCTTAACGCCGTAGCAATGTGCGTTCCTCCAACCATTTAAAAATATTGTTAACTAGTGTCGACGCTACAGGGAGGGGCACAAGGCTGGGAAATGATCCACTCTTTAAAATTTGTCCAAGCCCAGCCTGTTGTTCCCTCCCCCTACCCATTTTAAAACGTATTTTTGCCCAAAGAGTTAAACGAAGTACAGTTGTTTAACTGACCATGTGTGGCCCTCGGGCACCTTGTCCCTTGTGGCCTTCCCCCCTCCTCCCAGTGCCTTAATTCAGGAGGAATTTGGGAGGGAAATTTACTACTTTAGATCAAAATAGTTATTTACAAACTGTATTATTCCTTTTCTAACCACATCTGTACAAAGCACATTTAAAAAAAAATACTTCTAGAATGAGTCAGGTGCATTTAATATAATAATAAATGTAAAAAAATATTTTTTAATTTCATAAAATGCGTAAATAGAATATATAGTTACTTTTCTGTTTTCACAATCAGTGTGCGAGCTAACCGTAAAACAGTGATTATCAGACTGTAATCTCTACTCGAGAGTACACAGTACAAAATAATCAAAAACTGGTAGGTATATATGTAGGTATATATGTACCTCTTCTCCTCTTGAATTAGGAAGCCAAAAAATATGAGAAGGGTGTCACAAGACAGGAAATTATTCCGGATTTCGCGTATGCGTATTTTCGTAGTTCTATGTAAAATGATTCCCCCCCCCCTTGCGGTTGGTAGCCCGTGTATTTTGCCCATCTTTCCCACCACGTAGTGACGCTACAGACGAGGTAGCCTTCAAGTGAACAAATTTATGATTTCACACTAGGTTCCGAACGACTAATTTCAAAATTAAAAAAAAAAGTGGGAGGTTTTTCAGTGATACAAGAAAAAGACTACTAATTCCAAAGAAATGAGCTAAGCTTCCCAAAAATAATAATAACAATAATAATTATCCAAAAACAGTTTTAAGCTCGTTCAAAAGGTTGTGTTATGCCGATGTTAGATTAAATCAGAATGTAGAGGTCGAGAGCTTGTCAATTTCACGTTAAAAAGTCATATGTTTAAAAGCGGTCTTAGTTGACGGCCAGCTCAACAGCGACCTTGGTATTAAACGGGACGGAAAGCCAGATGGGCTCGATAAGTGTTAAATGAATACTGATGCAAACCTATTTACACTGGCTTTTGGACTTAAATGTCAGACTGACTGAGAGGCGAATTGAACCGACGACATTTGAAACCAAATGTCGAGGCCCGTATGGCCGTGTCAGTATGGCTGAGCGGTAGGACCTCGGCATTTGGTTTCAAAGGTCGTGGGTTCGATTCCCCGCTCAGGCACTCTGACATTTAAGTCCAAAAGCCAACGTGAATAGGTTTGCATCCGTATTTATTTGACCTTGCTCTGGGAGATGATGCATTTGGCCTGGAAGGAATGTTTGCACGCGTGCGAATATTGTTTGCACGGTAGCAATGAACGAACTCCTTGGGAAATATTTAGCTGTTAACCAGTTGCTTTATTTTTTTTCCCCCGATTAGTCGACGCAAACGCTGCAGAATGTGACAAACGCATTAGACCAAAGGAACAAGGGCTGATATTGGCGAATGTAGTAGGGCAAAAAAATTACGCGAACAAATTACAAACTATTATGAAAATTTCGGTTTTAGGAAAAAATACTGCACTGCGCTGCGAATAAGCTATTTCATTATTGCTTACCACGATTTCATTAAGTGTTCAGTTTATTCGTTCCGCCTCAAGATTGTGATGGAGACAATTGAGGCTTAATGGCGCGTCGACAGCCAGATCATTAGCGTTAACCTCAGTCACAGTGCAGTAGTCCGGGGTGCCACTGCGCCACATACACTACACAAAGATGTTAAACAAACCCCAAATCAAGATATTGTTATAGATCTGTACCTCCTGCAAAAAGTTTAAAACCCCGGGACAGGCGGATTGTGATAGAACCCTTTGGTTTCATTCATGTTCTTGTCTTTCAGTAAATTTTGATTTAGTCCTGAGTGCAGAGATTATGATTGGCGTAAACGGCAAAATAAAAGTACTGAATCTTACCAGGTGCCAGTAAATGCGATACACGGGAAGTGGGAACTTCAAGGTTGTTACCTCACACTGTGTATTCCAGTGCCTGCTCAAGGCCGTGTGGGAGAGATGCAGCAGGTTTCAGCTCTCGGCTCCAAGCCAGTTGATTTAACACTGCCAAAATCGTATTTTACCAAAGCAGTGCTATGAGGTTTAACTTCTTGGCACGCGCGCGAACTGGCGTAGAGTCGAAAGGCAAGACACGCAATTTCAACTCCAGTAGACCGTGGCTCGAGAAAACAAAATATCTCCTCGCTTTAAGTTTGTTTGAACGCTAGTTCTTGTGAATTGACACATGCTTGGACTATTCGGAGCACAAGGATATTTTGTAGAAATGTTCATTAGGTAAAAAGTTGCACAGTGTACACTTTGAAAGTACATTTTCCGCAAAAGTAAAAACGGACACTAGTTCCCCAACTGAGCGCATGGGTTCAGGACTCAGTGCGAACGGCGGAACAAAGGGCAAAATAGTGTTGATGACTCCTCCTGAGGATTCCTTTTACGCTGTGGTAAGAACATTAGTGTAGTTTGTCCAGCCAATGCTGTGACAACGGATTTTTTGGCCCTAAAAATGCTCAATTTTTCGGATTTGTTGGTAACTGCTGCAATTTTCACCTCCAATGCCCCTTGCAGCTAGCTCAACGGCTGGGGTTCCAGATGCAAGCTCTGTATCTAGTATGCTAATATGGAGTCACTGCCTCTGCCTATATGTTTACATACTGGTCACTGCATTGTAATACCCTTAACCTACGCCGAACTGACGTTTCACGGTGTACATTTTTTTTTTCCTGCTTAATATACACAGTTTATAGGCCACGTTGCTTTCTTAATATTTTTTGGTCTATACGGTTTAAAAATTCGAAATTTTCACCAGATGGGTCCGGCTAAAATCTAGACGCAGTCCACAACACACCATCTGGCCAAACACAAAGAAGAAGAAGTTTTGTATAGAGAAGGAAGGTGGGTAGCGTGACAAAAATCGGGAACAATTTGAAAGAAACGCACCAAAAAAGAACCCCAGAAACCGGTTCCCGGTTTAACAAAATACTGGGAGAAGTTGAAGGGGCGAGGACAGGAACCCGGGGGGGGGGGGGGGGGGGGGGCGCGCTGATATGGGGGTGGAGAATCGACCAATTGGCCGTGTACTTTATCTGAGGTCACGCTTTAGGGTATTCGCCCGTCTGTTCGAAGACAGCAGCCAAAAAATAAAAAATAAAACGTTAAAATATGACGTTAACAGATTATTCATAAATTTCAGCTGATTTTTTTTTTACAAGTATTATTTTCTGTTAGAATTAGATTTTTAATAACAATAGTAAGGTTTATTTGCCAGATAACAGCAAAAATATACAAGTGGGGTTTTGTCAAACCACTTACACACTAGCCCACGAATTAAAATATACAAGGTCATACACATATATACATTAGGAGTATATGGGGGGGGGGAGATTGAGGCTTAATGGCGCGTCAACAACTTGGTCATTAGCGCCAACCTCAGTCACAGTGCAATGCAGTACAGGTACGCAGAGCAATCTTGTTAGTAGTTAAATTATAATGAAGATAATAAATCAAATTATTTAGCCTTGACTTGGAAGCATTGAATGGACGGGGCCATAACAACGTCACCAGGTAGTGCATTCCACGTGTTTATTACTCGGTTTGCAATTTACTCTAAATGGCTTTTTAAAGAAGTTTTTTAATAAATTTCAACAAAAATTTGATGGGATGTTCTGTAATAAACCGTATAGTACAAAATACGTAAATGCCTAGTGTGCCTTTGCCCGCCGTAATTCTAATGAATCCATGTTTAGCATTTTTAATCTTGTCTCATAGGACTTATCACAAAATCCGGGTATTTAGTGAAGTTTCGCTGGACTCATTCAAGCCTGTCGATGTCCCCCCGAAGGAATGGTGACCACACAGGGCTTTCATATTCAACCAAAGCTCGTACATATGTTAAAGGTTCAGATCAGTGTTGAAACATCTCTCGAAGTAAAACAGCGCCTAATTATTGCAGCACGTTGCGTGGCTAATTAAATAATAGCATATTACAGCGATCAGTTGATTTCATAAATGGTTCCTTCGCGCAGCGAACTTACAATCTCATAATCAAAGAGAAATGGACCTATAGTTTAGAGGGCATACGTAAACTAAGCTTCCGTCGTAGCATCCGGGAACTGATGCGAAAGCCAGTGTGCGGTCATCTAGACTGGAAGAATATTTCATGCGTTATCGTATTGCTAGGATTTCGAATCGGTCTTCCAACACGATGACTGCTCTAACTTTTGAAGATCTGGGCTTGACTCCCTGCCACAATGTGAAGTGAATGTTTTACGTCTAGAAAGACGCACACTGGTCCACATTGCAGTCCCCGGATGTTACGACGGGAGTATGTTTATTTTACTTCCGTTCGTAGCCCCAAGGAGAGTCTAATAGATCTTGTTATAAAGGGTTGTGGACATCCAAGCATTATTTGCTTTTGCAGTTTATTTTTCCTTCAGTAAATTTTCTGGGTAAAGTTTAATTCCTCGTCAGAGCAGTTATCATTCAAACCGTTCTATGGCGTAAACGGAAAGAAGACTATTTTGAAAACTTTTAGACCTTAATCAGATTCAGCTTGAGAAAAAAAGAAGGATTGCATTTATCTACCGAATCAAGCATATCTGCAGGGGAAGTTGCTCCTCCCCCCCCCCCCTTCCCTATACACACAGTGATACTAGTACTGGTTTGAACGGTATATATTTAAAAACCTAAAACAAATGAGGTTACGAAAAACACTAACTAAAGTTGAAAGACAATTGTCAAATTTGACGCACACTCTGAAGACGATATGTACTAACTACACATGAATGTGTACCTTCTCGGCCTCCACACGAGTTGTGTACTGGCAATACACAGTCTGTGCAGCGACAGTACACATTCTCGTCACAGCTTGTGTACTACCAGTACACAAATTATGTGCTCACAGTACACAGTTCGTGTGGAGATTGAGAAAGTACACATTGACGTCTTCACAGTACATCTGGTGAAATAGAAATTAAAGAAACGTGTACGTGCTTTATTTGGCATAACTTTAACTTTGTATCCTTTTGCTTCCATTGTTGTACATTAATAAAGAAATGCCCGGGCCTTAGGGCTTCGGGCAGATGACCAGAAGTGGTTAACGCTCGTTAAACCCTTTGAAACCCTTTGAAGAAATGCTTAAAATTATAGCAGACAGTGTACGATCACAGCGAGAGACGTCCACACACTTGACTTGAAATTTTTGTTTCAAAATTATAAGTACGCTAAAAACTAAGCATCCTGAAAATTCGTAAGATGCATCTGAAATTCAGTTGTTTTGGCTGATCGGAGCCTCCTGGAAATCGTAAAACCATCATAATTTAAGATGCAAGGGATCCGTTCTTTGAGAATTTAAGATACCACTAGTTTCAGATGCATCCCAATTTCAGGTTGGTTCAATTTAAGATGCCTTTAAACGTAAGATGCATCTTACGATATCAGATGGAAAGCACGCGAAATAAATATTTAAGATGTTTAGCTGTTTAAGACGCGATAGTTTTTAGTTGTCAAATTCATGCAGTGTAAGATGGCTGCAATTTCAGATGCCCACGCGATATGATGTTTTATTTTTAAGTTGGGAAAAGAGAGCAAGTTTCAACTTCTAAGATGGCAATGTATTTAAAGCGGGGTAACTGGCTTTTAAACCACGCGCAATGGCTGTTTGACGTGACGTCACCATGCGTTAGCCAATGACGAACGAGAACAACGGCTGTTTGGCCGTCTGATTGGACTAGCCCAGTCACGTAATATGCACGTCACAGCAAACAGCCATGGCGCGTGGTATAGACAGCATCTTAATTTAAGACAGCAACACCGTCTTACTGGATGCCGAAAACGCCTTAAAAACGGATGCAACTGTAAGATCTTAATTTAAGATGCTTATTTTTTGGCAGTGAGGTGGGTTTTTTTTTGGGGTGGGGAGGGGGGTGATTTTAGTCAACAAAAATTTACTATTTCTACATGTTCGTACAGTCACTGCCACAATTTTTTTGTTACGCTTCACTTATACAATTACGAATCTCCTTGTTCTAAATTTGTTATATACGATTCCGAAAATCAAGTTGTTAGCGGGGGCCCCTCAGTGGTCTGTGGACTCTTTTTGTTCATCCTGTTTACAGTTGTTGATCAGTTGTTGGGATCAACAACAAAGGAAATTTATCAGGGATGTCATGCTCTATCTGTATGGTGTCGTCATTTGGAACAAATAACAAGGTTTTTGAAATATCACAATTACTCCCCCCCCCCCCTACTCTTCTGTTGCTTTTAGAGAACGGCTCATTTTGATTTACAGTCACAGCTTTAACACATTTAGAGAGAGTAAGATGAGTCACTACCAACCTGTTATACATAAATGCAACGTTTTCGCCGTGTTTTGTAGCAGATATAGCCTATTTTGACAGTGTGCATGAATAAATTAAGCTGTCATATATCACACTGGACTTTAATTTGTAGTTCATGCATAGTTGCAAGCTATTGATCAAGTTAACAGCTCGCTTTCCTGCTACTGCGAGAATATACACGTGGCCATCTGAGAGATAGAAAATTAAAACGTCAAATTTTGAATATAGAGACAATACGTCAATAAAATTCTAGTAACTGTAGCTCTGTTTATTGAGCTGTGCTTAAATATATAGCTGTGCTTGAAGAACGTTGCAAAGTAAAACCCTGAAAGTTCACGCACATTCACACTAAAACTCGGCGTGTCGGCTCATCTCAGTGTCATTATCAAGAGCAGCAAGTATAATCAAATGACAAAAAAACTTACTTGCTTGATAACGGCTCTGAGATGGGCCGAAACGTCGAGTTTTACTGTGTCTATGTATGCACTTTGAGGGTATAGCCTTTACAAAAATTAGTTGAGCACGATCTCAGTTTGCAGAAAAAACGGCGTATTTCAGTGTGCAACTTCAATTTTCTGGAACGGAAATGTTGGAAATAAACCCATATTAAAGCTCAAATATAGTTTTTTTTTCACATACTGTTTACATGCGGTGCTGACCGTCCTAAATTATATTATTACCCCTATATCGTTTATGCTACGTTTACAATACAGCTACGCCACTTGAAATATCGCTATTGCAATCATCAAGAAAAACGGAACAGAATGTTAAAAAAAAAGATACATCTCTCTACACCTTTTATTTCTTTAACGATTAACAACTAGCCCTAATAAACAATAATTACAGCACCTAGCAGGCTGTAACCAGCACTTTAAAATTTCCGCAATAAAAATTACTAAAAGATAACCTGTTTGTATTTATAAATGCATCGCGGTGACACTTCAGTGGGTCCACTTTGTTTTATACACAAACCCAAACTGTTTTTCATAAAACAAACTAAAAACTCACACTCTTTTATCAAGGGAATAGGATTCCGCCATCTTGCATGTAAGAAGGTTTTTTTTTTGTTTTTTTTTTACATCTCCACATCACTCGCCGTTCCGTTGCAACCTTTTTGTCCGAAATGATGGCGCTGTTCACGCTAAGAAACCAAAGTCAAATTAAACACTTTAAAATTCAGAAAATTCTTTTCATAGACAAGAATAAAAATAATAAATAAATTGGGAGCAGGTTTGCCTTAGAACTGTTTATTTATTATTTTTATTTTTGTGCCTTGAGTTTTCACGTTTTCGTGGATTTTAAAGTGTTTTTTTTTTTTACCTTTGCGTTTAGCTTCTTATCCGTATATTTTATTGCTTGATAAAGAAGGGAAGATTTGCTTCGAAATGTCGCTAATTATTGTTTATTTTATGTGCACTCTACTGGCTTTCTATTCTTGATTGTTATACCTCTTAATGTTTGTATTATTTCGTATCAAGTTCTCGATTAAAAATTCGATGGTCTTAGAACCTAAACTTAAAAGACTTAACGAAGTTACGTTTAGTGCTGTAATCAAGTCAGTTTCCGTACTTTCGGGAAGCTGTGTGCTTGATTTGATTAGTGAACATATCGTGATAAGTATATTCGATGGCCTTGCCAGTCTGTCCTCCTGTCCGGTGTTTTTCAATTTTTGCAGGAGGTACAGATGTATGACAAGATTTAGATTAGGGGTTTGAATAACATCTCTGTAATGTGTGGTGCAGTGGCAACCCGGACCACTGCACTGTGACTGAGGTTGGCGCTAATGACCAAGTTGTCGACGCGCCATTAAGCCTCAATCCCCCCCCCCCCTTGCCCAAGAAATACAACCTTTAGCAACATCATAAAACAATAAAGTAGCCCTTTTTCTGCCGTTCTAAAGCTAAAAGTTTAAGTAAATCCTTCTTACCGGGCTCTCCTTTCATTGCAATGCAGTCCCCACTTAAGTGGCTCCCATTCCATTGTTGACCTGTGTGAAAGAAATGCATAATTAATAAAACATTACGGATTTTTGTTCTCCTTTTTAAAATAAATACACCGCAAAGTGCAGAGCCGTTGTGTAGTAGCCTATACACGGGGCACCCGTAATCATTTTGTGCTCCAGTAACTGGTAGCCTCCCCCCCCCCCCTCCCTGCCTTCCCTCACAAAATGAAAGGGGAGCTTGAAAAAAAAAAAGGAATTGTTTTGTATTTACATATACAGCAGCTTAATGGGAAATTTGCTTTTAAGTTTCGTAAAACACAAATATACAATGGGTGCTTAAGGCTAATGCCGTTTATACAAAGCCAAACAAGATCGCTATACGCAGCTGCCGGAACGGACGACTACATTATTTAGAATATTCTGACTTTTGTCTTGGAATTCGATGTACGTAAACACTGCATATTTGATAGCCGAGCCGTTTTGGTGCTGCTGCAGAAAGATATAAAGGCTTGGGCAATCAGTATAGCTTAAGGGCTGCAACCCGTTCTCGTCCCTTCTCTCCCCCCCCCCCCCCCCCCCCCTCCCCATCCACCTACGAAGCTAATTTTTGCACAAAATCGCCTCCTTAGAGTGAAACTGCCTCAGGTAATTCGACTTCCCAAGTCGTGGCAGTGCGGTGGAGGTGGAACCGAGGTGGGGGTGGCATGCGGAACGCGCGCTGCAGCTTGCCTGCTTGCTCTGCTCTGAGCAAGCACAGAGAAGAACGCGTTGTTACGCCTGCTGAATATTTAGTTTAACAGAGACTGCGAGTCTTAAAATTTAAAATCCCATTATCCAATGTAGACGCAGAGCTATTTCTCCAGGCGTCCAGTGTGGCTTTGGTCGCCGTCCCAAATAGGAGATGGTGCGGTTGGGATTCAGGAGACGTGTGGCTGATTCACTTGTCTTTAATTTCACTTAGCATAGGAGGGATAAGGGTACAGAACTGAAAGAACGAACGAAGAATGGATAGAACGAGAGAGAGAGAGAGGTACAGGTAGAAGACAAGAGAGAATAGGAAGAATGATAAAACGAAAGAGGCAATATAGAAAGAAAAAAACGAACAGTACGAGGGGTGAGGGCTTGACAAAATTGTGCGTATGTGTGCGGGCTAAGGAAACTGCAGATGCGGTAAAGAAAGAACGAACGAATGGCAAAGCGGGATAGAAAGAAATAAAGAATGAAAGAAAAGAAAATTTATATTTTTGCAGGATAGTTGCAAGAAAGGAGAAAAAAAAAGCTAGGGGGCAAAAAGAAGCCTTCAATAAATCCGGCAAC
>JAHWFP010095792.1:0-17648 GCA_023313725.1 Lithobius niger
GCTAGATTCGTTAACTTCCGGCTTTCCGGACTTGATTAAAACTCTGGTTTACATCACTAGCTGACAAACTTCATTTTATTTTATCTGGAGGATGTTTATTTAAAGTATCTTTCATTACATTACGTAAACAAAGATGTCGACACTCCAACAATTTGGTGAACGTGGGGACTGGTTCTAATTCGCTCACGGCGAGTTAACTCAACGCCTACCAGCAGAATTCTTCTCCAGGCTCCTCCCATCTACGAGTTTTGCTCACGATGGCTGAACTATGATTGGTCGGTTGTCCGGCGCGTGATTGTTGGCCTTGCTAGCCGGTTGGGACTCGACCAATTCCAAGGGGCAGTTGCACGCATTTAGTTCACATGAACGCTTTTTCGATTCGCTCGTGCCATGTTTTGTGTCACGTTACTTTTGTCGGGGTAGTTGCCAATACGCAGCATTAGGGACAGAATCATTTAGCAGTGTTTATATTTGGCCTGCACATTTGGTTTAACAAGTTTATTCCTGGTACGCCCAGAACAGAACAACATCAAAGATAGAACTGGCGGCCGATGAAACACAGGCTATGATTTTTAATACCTCACCACTATTCAATTTCAAACTTAAATTGACTAGGGGCAGCTCAAATATTTTACTACTTAAAACAGTTTTTGACAGTGAATCTTTTGCTTCAAACTTGGCCAGTTTAATACGGACAGTCGAAATTGAACTGCCGGAATCGCATAAAATTTTAATTTTACGGTGTTCTATACTACTGGCTAGAGTGCTAGGCTCTAAAACTTTACCGACATCTTTTCCCACCAGAAAACATGCATTTTTATTCTCTGTAGCCCTCTGATTAAGTTTGGGGCAACTGTTGTGTAGGTGCGACAACGAGCTGCACTTAAAGTACGATCGAACATTAGGTCTACTGCTATTGTTAGTGTTTACACTATCATTATTATTACTGGCAGTCCCCATATATTTCATTTAACCTTCGAACTATCACGACTTCACACGGCTGTAAAGCTTGACGGGAATCCTTAACAAGTTTTGTTTTGGGGTAGTTATTATTACTGGCAGAGTCCCCACTAGGGTCGTCTGCAGTACCACCTGCAGTACCAGCAGTACCAGTACACCTGCAGTACCAGCCGGTTTAGCTGCAGCATGTTGATTTTTGTTAGTGTTTTTGGTAGCGTATTTGATCTGGTAATCATTTACGTAGCGCGACGGGGCAGGCTTTCGTAAATTGTTCGAACACATAAGATTAACTAAGTTGTCGTAACTACCGTTGACTTTAGCCAAAGACAACCATCGGAGAGTATCAAGCTCGAAAGCATGATCGTGGAATTGCTGCTCCGGATCCTTATCAAGTGAACGAAACTGGGTTTGTAGGGACTCTTTCGTTTGAACAAACATTTCCTGTAGCTTATTTTTAACTACACTGTAATCATGAATATAATATGGGGGGGGGGGGGAAGGACCGTCACAACCTCCACTAGTCCCCTCTCTGTTGCTAAGGCCTACAACACAGCCCATTTCTCCCTCGGTCTCCCCACTGTCCCCCACCTGACTTTCCTTCATCTCGCTGTGTTTATTCTACAACTTGCATCTGCTGATGACCACTATGCTTTCCCTTCACTCAAGGATGGCTTTTGCTGCTATCTCGTCTGTCTCCTGTCCCACAAGTGAATTTGACTTCTCGTCCTTACCTCCGAGAGTTGTTGCAACCACTACGTAACACCTAGATACACCCAGACCTGTTGCACGGCCATCACTGATCTTACGATTCCCGCTTTGTTACTTACTTCACTTACGGTCGTCCCGACCGGCAATCACACAAGACCCCAACCGACTACGCATTTCCAACGATCATCCAGGCCACACCCGCTGTTGTTTCAATCGACAATCCGTCAAGACCAACACTACCACCACAACATCAAAGAATACCCTATCTCCTGACGCCTTGCTCCTGGTACCTTGTCCTTTGTTCCTTCTCTCCACGGCTCGTCTTGCAGGTCAGAGCCCCCCCCCCATCTATCCCTTCGGTAAGCTTCCGCCACTACATCACCAGTCACCTCTCAGATTACTGTCCTCACATCATGGATCGGTTTTCGCCTGCGGCACCTGTCCTTACCAACACTCTTCTTTCCTGGAGACTCTGCCCTCTACCAGTTGATCGTCGTCGTTTTCTTTTGTCTTTACAAAGACCTTACGAGACAGAACTCGCCTTTCGAGAGTTGCCGATGAAAATATACATTACCTGTCTTATGTTGTTAGCAATTCCTCTCATTTTGGAGGATCAAACCCTAGAGATGAAAAGTTGGCTTTCCTGCCGGGCTTGCAGCTCCCCTTCATTGTGCATGTGCCAGCACAGGCCTTGGTATATAAACGCTCGATCCGGAGCATCTTTCTTCCTAGGGCACCACGTCGTCTCTCCCGTCCAGCTTCAGTAGTCGGTTCACAGCAACTTGCACTAATGAGCCCTGGGTCACGTTTCAACCTTTACAACCACGTCAGGTACGCCATTGGAATTGCCAGGTGCAATCACGGGGACTACAACTATATAAAGAAGCTTTTCCTTTGTCGGCAAGCACTACCTCTTGTTTCATGTCACCAATTTACAGCTACCTAGCCCCTTCTTAGAACCTCCATTCGATCCATGGACTGACGTTGCTTCAGCTTCATTCCGCAGTCCCCTCGAGCTTTGGTCCACGATCCCTCAGGCACATCGGTCGGTTAGGCACACGCTCACGGGCTGCAGTCTCATAGAGAACAATTTTACTTTCACCATCGTTTCATACCTCCAGTCACCTGTTGTCAGGAGCCCAACTTTCATTTCTTCTATCCTTCATTTGTTCACCAGTCTCTGACATCTCGGTCAGCAGTCCCCTCGGGCTTCAGTCCACGTCACCCCCCCCCCCCCAGACCTCCTGTCTCTTGTGCTCTCTTGACAAGAACCAAACTGCTATCCTGCACCAGCTCAACCAATTGACGTTCACTTCAGCCTCGGTCTACAGTCCCTTTGGGCCTCGGTCTACAGTCCCTTTGGGCCTCGGTCTACGGTCCCTTTGGGCCTCGGTCTACGGTTCCTTTGGGCCTCGGTCTACGGTCCCTTTGGGCCTCGGTCTACGGTCCCTTCGGGCCTCAGTCCACGGTCCCCCCAAACCAATAGGCCTATTAGGAACGCTTAAAGGGACCACAGATTCTCACCACGCCTCTCTAGGACCGCAGCTGCTAGCTGTTTTTTTTTTTGCAGAACAACATACATCCTACATAGTTATCTACAGGGAGTACGGATCCTTCTGGCATTTCCGGCTTTTCAACTTTCTTCATCCGAGAGCGGGGGGGGGGAAGGACCGTCACAACCTCCACTAGTCCCCTCCCTGTTGCTAAGGCTTACTACACAGCCCATTTCTCCTTCGGTCGCTGATGGGTCCCCACAGTCCCCTACCTGACTTTCCTTTATCTCGCTGTGTTTATTCTACAACTTGCACATGCTCATGGACCACTATCGCTTTCCCTTCACTCAAGGACGGCCTTCGCTGCTATCTCGTCTGTCTCCTGTCCCACAAGTGAATTTGACTCCTCGTCCTTGCCTCCGAGAGTTGTTGCGACCACTACGTAACACCTAGATACACCCAGACCCGTTCTATGGTCATCACTGATCTTACGATTCCCGCGTTATGACTTACTTCACTTAAGGTCGTCCCGACCGGCAATCACACAAGACCCCAATCGACTGCGCATTTCCAACGATCGTCCAGGCCACCCCCGCTGTTATTTCAATCGACAATCCCTCATGACCTACTCTACCACCACAACATCAAAGAAAACCCTATCTCCTGACGCCTTGCCCCCGTACCCTGTCTTTGTTCCTTCTCTCCACGGCTCGTCTTGCAGGACAGTGCCCTCCATCTATCCCTTCGATCAGCTTCCACTGCTACATCACCAGTCACCTCTCAGATTACTGTCCTCACATCATTGATTGGTTCTCGCCTACAGCACCTGTCCTTACTGGCACTCTTCTTTCCTGGAGACTCTGCCCTCTACCAATCTTGGTCGTTGTTTTCTTCTGTCTTTACAAGTAGTCCAGTTGCCAAATGCTGATTTGTGGCCTAACGTAAAAAAAACTGTCTGCACATAATGTTTTGCGCAGAAATGTTCTACAATATGTCCCTACTCCAAAATATAATGATGCCACCTTGTCACCCTTGGGGAATTCAAGATGGCGTCCAAAATGGCAACAACAAAACGTTTTTTTCGTCTTCTAGTATCTAAACCGTTCATTCGATTGAAAATTAACCGGTTACCAATTATGTTTACAATAAAATTTCCCTTAAAAGGTTCTATTCATATTTTTGGTAAAATTAATCCTTCTTGCCGAAATTCGTTATTTAAATTATTTTAGGCCATTCACGCGTGTTACATATACAATTCCTAACTTTATACAGCTGCAGTACTCCTTCTAATTCGGATAAATGGATGTGATTAGGCTTAGGTAAAAGATGAAGATGTATATTTTCCAACAAGGGTAATTAAAACGATTTATATAATTAGGAGCTAAGCTACGGCAGTTTACATACGTTGTAGCGTTGTGCTTTTTGTCCTATTTTACCACAAGTTCCATCTTTAAACTTTTGCACCACCCGTTCTAATTCGGATAAATCTGTGACAACAAGGATAATTAAAATGATTTATATCAATTAGGAGCTAAGCTACGATAGTATTTGTACAGTGTAACGCTGTACATTTAGCGCTATTTTACCTCAAGTTTCATCTTTAAACTGCCGTAGCTTAGCTCATAATTAATATGAATCGCTGTAATTACCCTTCTTGGAAAATATACATCTTCATCTTTCATCTATCCATTTACCTGACTTAGAACAGGTACTGCAGCTGTTTAAAGATGGAACTTACGGAAAATTAGAGCGAAGAGCACAGCGCTACAACGTAGCTTAATTGCCGTAGCTTAGTTCCTAATTAATTTAAAACGTTTTAATTACCCTTGTTGGAAAATATACATCTTCATCTTTCATCTAATCCTAATCTCGTCATTTATCCGAATTAGAACGGGTGGTGCAGCTGTTTAAAGTCAGGAATTGTATATGTAACATGCGTTAACGTCCTAAAACAACTTAACAAATTAACGAATTTCGGCAAGAAGGATTAATTTTACCAAAAATATGAATAGAACCTTTTTTGAAGGAAATTTTATTCTAAACATAATTGGTAACCGGAAATTTTCAAGCGAATGAACGGTTTAGATGCCGGAAGCAAAATGCCGTTTTATTGTTGCCATTTTGGACGCCATCTAGAGTTCCCCAAGGGTGCCAAGATGGCATCATGTTTTGAAGTAGGGACATATTGTAGAACATCTCTGCGCAAAAACATTTTGTGCAGATTATTCTTTTGGGTTTTTGTGCCGGCTGCCGGACTACAGAGACAGAACTCGCCATGGATTCTCCTATCTGCCAACGGCTCTTTCGTCGTTCTGCCATGTGCGTCAGCGCCAGGCACATGGTCTTTCTTGGACCGTGCAACGAGTACCTGCGCCCACTGCGGGCCCACCTAACGCTCAGGACGAGAACTCCTGACACCGGCAAATCAAACACAACCTCACCTCCACCACTTATGGCACCCATCGTCCATCCATCTGTCCAATCGGCCTAAGGCACGCTTTTTCCGGCAACGAGGTTGCCCATGCAGTACGTCTCACCAGCCGATCCACTCACTTCGTCGGTCTCTTGTTAGCAGTTTCCTGTTCCGGTCGCTCTTTAAAGTAAAACTCCCAACGGCTCCCCTCTTCACTTCATGACACCACTTCACACGGTTCCACTGTACACATCCCATTGTCCTGCCGGTAGCAGATTATTATTTTTTTTATTGTACGCTGTCTACTAGGCTCGCTATCAGTTACTTCATTGTCCTTGCGTGTCCAGTCTGCTCTCGCAACGAATTCCTATATATTTATTTATTTATTTATAACCTCCGTATTATTTTAAATTGATTCACAGAATCACAAGAATTAAGTTAATGAAGCAGCTAAGCCTTCAGTGGGAGAACCCTTATGTTTGTAGGTGATTGTGAAAGTGATTACTAAAAAAAACTGCAAGATAATCTTTTTTTACGTAACGTTCCGGATTGAACAAACAAACTTTTTTCTTATCAAAATCTTATGTAACTCAAGCGAGTGTACATTTTGCCGAATTTAATGTAAATTCTTGTTGCTTTAGTTCAAAGTTATGTAACTACGAAGACTTATTCTGATAAAGATGTAATTGTTTTATTTGCATTCCCTATTTGAATTCCCAAGAGTTTGAAACGACAGTTGACTTCAGTTTGGATTATTAGCTAGTTTTAAGGTTAGACAATTTAACTGCCTTTAAAACCAGGATTGCTAATAACTTAACCCACCTGGTGGCAACGATCATTTTAGATTATTTATTTTGGTTACATTTAGTCAAGCCTAGGCTTAGGATTCTCTCTCTCGCCAGTCTGTAGAAAAGCTATGTTGTTTACTCCGCAAATGTAAAAACAGTCATTCAAAGTATTTTAAACTCCATTAGAAAGTATCCCAGGTGGCGGTGCATGTTTATAAGCACCTCGAGAACTAGGTAGCGCCGCTACAGATTAAATTTTCCTACTCATTAGACGACCACCTTCTATGGCATTTACTTTTCGGCACTAGTTCGTCCTACGTGGCTTGGCTTATAAACTCAATCGTTATCATGCGTCCCGAAGTACCGAACTCTGGTTCGTCGTGTCTACCTATGAACAGTTGTCTACCATCATTCAGCGTATTTCCACATGTTTCTGTGACCTCCCCGGTATCCGTCCACCATCAAGCTCACGGTCGCACGACCTCTTCCAGCATCCGCTCCAACCTGCCCGTTCTACGTCCGCTCATTGGATCTTCCAGTACCTTCCGTCTACCAAGCCACTAAGGTAAATTGAGCTACCCGTTTTTTTTTTTGTTGCAGCCATTTATCCTTAGCCCTTGAGCTTGTAAGCATCTTCCATGTCTTTCACCCTAAAGTTCTCAAACGGCTAGCTCAACGACTGCTCAAATAGCAGACAAAATTATAATTATGAAAATTTTAATTGATACAACATTACACCATCCTTATGATACTAAAATGCCAACGCTGAAAGTGCGAGCAAGATTGATCTCAACAGATTCATCAGCAGCAGGGGCGGCCCCCTTATGCTGTTTCAGCTCGTGCTTACTTTGCTTCAGGCTTAATAATTTGGGGCAGCCAGCTCGTAGCTAGGGAGACCGTTATGGCCCCACCACCATAGGTGGTCTGCGGAATGCTGCAAATTTCAGGTAATGCAAATTTCAGGTAATGTAAATTTCGTTGGCATATAGAAACGTGAAAATACCAGGTGATTTTGGTTTCTATTGCCTAACTGAAAATATACATTACCTATACCCGCCCTGCCTCCCCTCTTGGGTTGCCATAGTTACACCTTGAGAGTTACGAAAGATGAAGCCAGGCACTGGACTGGTGCGTTTATAGGAGGGCTGCGTCACACATGCGCAGTAGGATGAGCTACAGAGCTGGCAGGGAAGCAAACAAGTTTTCTCTATGGGGCAATTGCATTACAGGAAGGAATGCTATAAATTTCAGGTAATGTATAGTATATTGTCATTAGGTAGTAGAAACCAAAATCGCCCCAGAATGCCCAGGTGCTATGTTGTTTTCTTTTTATTAAGATGTGACACAATTAGGGCAAAACTGGCTGATTGCCAATCAATTTTAATCCCTAGTTGCTCCCTCTTTTACATTTTAAGAAGGTAGATCTCCATAGGATTAAAATGTGACGTGTCACACGTAGAATTAATGTGGTTGTGCTCAAAAGAGAGCTAAATGCAAATCCATTCAGCCACATCTCCTTAGACACATTTATTCAATTTTGATCCCAAGAATTCAATTATTTGGGTGGGTGAGTTGCCGTGTAGAAGGACAAATGGTATTATGCGCTACAGAAGAAAGGTTTGTGATTTGAACTTGGCTAACCTCTAACGAGGTCTTTCAGCGAAAAACCGACGTCCAATAGTACACGACCTATGGATGACGTCAGCCCGATGTCAGCATAAACGTGAGCGCTAATAGTAAAAATTGCAATGATAATGGCATGTAACTGCGCATTTCGGCAAGTCATCTCTTCAATATTGCAGTCGGTTAGAGACTATACACAGACATCGAGGTGGCTCCTCTCTTATCACGAAGAACAATACAAAGTGAGTCGTCACTTACCTTTGGCGGTAATCTGGATGGTACATCGAATTTTTATGCTGGAATCTGGACGGTACATTGAATGCGAGGCGTGCATAGACTTTGCTGTTAATTTTTGCGCAAGCCTCGCTGCTTTTCGGATGCTATATATATTACAGTATTTTATTACGCTTATTTGTGTTTCTTATTGAACTAGTGAGCAAAGCGAATGATGTCCTGTTTTTACAGTGGCGGACTGGCCGGGGAGGGAAGGACGCGATATTCCTCTTGGCCTCAGACTCTCAGATTTTTTTAAAACGTCCGTAACAATCACGTTAAATTTTATTGGTACGGTATTAATTTTACCCACAGATTTAAAATTACAAATAATATAATAAAAAGATCATTATAAAACACTAGTAAAATAAGCACTTTGTATTGAGTAGGCCTACATGTATCATTTGATACTGTTTCTTAAACTCAATGCAAATCTTTCTCGAAAACAGAGTTCGAGTCGGAAGAAAACTTTCCTCTCCCGTCCTTACTTGGGCGGTGATACAAATTTGTGAGGGGTAAAAGGGTGGGCCCATCAATGGTCACCCATCACGCAGGGCCTTATTAACCCGTGTTGGGGCCTCGAGGCAGACCTTTGAAGATGGCCCCTTCACAC
Organism: Lithobius niger; assembly: GCA_023313725.1. Classification (NCBI taxonomy): domain Eukaryota; kingdom Metazoa; phylum Arthropoda; class Chilopoda; order Lithobiomorpha; family Lithobiidae; genus Lithobius; species Lithobius niger. The sequence goes on from JAHWFP010095792.1 coordinate 8,872, forward strand.
TGACGTGGGCCCCTCACCTAAATACGGGGGAGCATTAATCATGACATGGGGCCCCTCACCTGATGTGAAGCCCCCTTACCCTCTCACCCCTTTGCCCTGATATAGGGGCCCCTCATCCCAATATGAGGTGCCTTTACCTTGATATTGGGGCCTCTCAACCCTTACCCTGGTACGGGGTCCGTCATCATAACATCAGTTCCCCTCACCCTGATACGAGTGGGGCTCAGTTACTCTGATATGGTGCCCCTTCACCCGAATATGAGGCCCACGTGGCTGGGCCATGTGGCCAAGGCAAGATTTTGTGAATGCCACAAACGAGAAGCTATAGATGCAATAATGTGCAGCTTTCAACGATGCCAGGAAGAACAATAAACTGCACTGGGTGTAAAAGAAAAATAAACCCTTTCTTAATATTAAAATTGCTACAATGCATTAGAGGAGCAGTCGTCATAATGAAAAGTATTAAAAAAAATATTTTGCATAATTAAAAGTGCATTGTTGGCCTCGTATGGGCCCCAGACTTCCGTGGGGCCCCGAGGCAACTGCCTCGACTGCCTCGTGGGTAATAAGCCACTGGCATCACGGCCCAGTTTTTTTGTTTTGTTTCGCCAGTTCTAATTAACATATTTCACAACTTGTGGCTCTGGACCATTGAGTAAAATTTCCCTCATGACCTTTGACCACGTCAGTCCTACTGTCTCCCAGTCTGTCTGTTGATCACTACCGCAGTCGGCCAAAAGCATGAACCGATTCGAATAAAATTTGATGTATGTATTCCTTGAAATAAGGCTGAATGAATTCAGTTATTCTGTAATTAGATTTCATCCTTAGTTTTTCGTATATAGGCGTAATATTAAAACAATGGTGAAATAATTAATTTTGTATGAGCAGTCCAGATTCTTCCACTACACTGCCATATGGTTAAGTGAAGGCAGATTAATTTGGATCTCTTCCACTTACTACATCAGCACATTTCTAGTATATTTCCAATGATTGTTATAAATAATCTTTATACATAAAAAAAAAAAATTAGTCAGTAAAGCTAAACAAAAATTGGCCACATAAAATTGCGGTGTTATATTCAGTGTGGACTTTGTCACAATTTTCGTGTGATTATTTTAACTTTTGTTAATACACCTAAAAAGTGTAAATAAATTTGAAATAGTCAACCTCACGTACCCTCATCGCAATACTATTTCTCCTTCTCCCCGTCCCGCCCACCTCCAAATTAACTGCTGAATTCACTGAAAATATGGTGTTCGAAGAATTAAAAAATGTAAAAGCCTGATGAGCAAGAACAAAGGGGACGGGAAACTGTAAAACAATGAAGTTTTCAGTTTGTTTTTTATAGCTGATGAAAATATTAACTACCTTTTTTGTAGCAGTTTCCCCCTTTTGAGCACTTAGTTCCCCTAGAAGATTGAGAGTTGTCTTCCCTGCCGGGCTCGTACAGGTATAGCGCATGCACGGGCTTGGGCCAGCTTATATAAGCTCTGCGCAGCAGCCTGTCAGCATCATTTCTCCTAGGGCGCTCACCACGCGTGTACGCCCTGAGCACGCTCTCTGATCCGCTTTGGACACGCCGCATCCGCACGATCCGTTACCTCGTCGATCCGCGTACCGTCGCTCCTGCAGATGGCACATTCTGACCCACCAGCTGTTATGGCTTCGTTCGATTCCCCGGTTCCTCCTTTCAGGGATTCAGGCCAGGAGGCTATATCTAATGGCTTCTGCAAGATTCAGTCGTTGCCAATCCGCGTACCGTCGCCTCGGCAGACAACACATGAGGTCCCGGCAGTTGGCTTGGTTTCGGTCGATTTCTCGGTTCCTCCTTCAGGAACAACAGACTCAAGGTCTGCCTCTCATCACTCCCAACGATTCCTTGCCAACTTCGGCTTCATAACTTGTGGTCATCGATTCCTCAACCCAACACGCCTCCTGCGCTTTTATTAATGACCAACCGGTTCCGCATCCAGCAACTGGAAATCCCGCCGAACCTTCCGGTTATGCTGTTGATTCTCGGCTACCTTCTGAACAAACACAAGACACTGCGAGTTCTACAGTCCGTCGTCCTTATATCTCCTAACAGATACCATTCGGGCGGCCTCTCTACAGCACGGTCCTTTCATTATCGACAACTTCAACCTCCCTCGGCAGTATTTCCTGAACTCTTTTCTAGCTTTCCCCTGGAACTCGGTAGGGTAGCATTCCTTCGTTTTAGGAGTTCCGCCACAAGCGCAATCCGTTTCTGAACCGTCCACGACGAACACTCCGTCACACCGAGCCTCGTGCACGGATACCATCACGCCGCCTATCCATCATTCTCACCCAGCGATTCCGCCACCTCATTTGTAACCCTTTTCCTCAGACAGAACCGTCTTGTTTGTAAAACTCACGTTATAAACAAAAAATAAATAATAATAAAATAATAATGAAAAGAAACAGAACAATAAACAAACTAAGGAAGGAAAGAGATAATTACAATATTATATATAACAAGCATGCATAAGCCATTTGGCTGGAACTATGTTGTACTTATAAAAAACAGATGATATCATACAACGGACGTCCCTACCCTACGATACGATCCGCCTACACTCTCCCTTCTCGATTCCGCATTAACCTCCTTCAGTATCTTCACCGGGGACACACCCTCTACATAAACATAGCATGTATCACACACGATTCTGTCTACTTCCAGACAGACTAAGGCCTACCCCTCCTTTACTCCTGTCCGTTTCGTATTGCTCTACCATTCGCCATGGATTGTTCCACCGACCCTCCCATGTTTGAAATTATTCACCCTAAATGCCAAGACTAGCTGATGCCGTTACCCAGTGCAAAAAAAAAAAAAACCACCTACAGTTTTCAAAACACGACCTTCTGATTCCTCTTTACCATTGCATCAGTTAAGTCGCCCAACCAGGAACGCAATTCCATCTACACGGAATTCGGTTCCGTATTCCCTTTCCTAGCGTTCGCCTTGATCCGTGTCCGCCACTGTCACAAGCCGCCTACACCAACAGGTGTCGCCACCGAGAACCAGCACGTCACTTCCTGTGCGTTTGAAATTCTTGCGCCCAGGCAACCGTTACTCGATTCATCTATCACCCATCTTGTCTGATTCATCTTCACCAGAGGACCCACTCCCTGATCAACAACGTTTGTCTCCAAATGTGTCGTCACCTAAGTCGTGTCGTTGTCTAGGATTTGCAGGCAACAACACGCATTTCGATCCTCATCCGTGTTGTCAGCATCACAGGGTTTGCAACGGTACTTCTCAACGATGTTGTATTTGCGTTTCAATTTCTCCTTCGAAATGGATCCTAATCCGCAAACGACAGCATCTGTCAAGACAACGAGCGATCCATGCTAGCCGTCAACGGGCCGCGGCTACTCCCCCTGACGATCCTACAGATCAACATGCTCAAAACAAACCTGTCACTATCGATAAGAAGACCAAAGCGTGTTGCTTCATCAATCGATCCTTCTCCTCATCCATACAAAAAGGTACGCTTACCAGCCACAGATGCCATTCCGGCCGTAGCAAGCACGTCGAGAGTTAAAACTTCAAAGTCTAGTGTCTCAATGTCTAAGTCGATAAGCATTAAGACGAACTATGCTCAAACCCCCTTTGCACCGCCAAAACATTACGCTTTGTCACAGAAGGTTCCTAAGGAGAAACGTGCGATCCCTTCACTTCCCGATCCTTCTAGAAACACAAGCCTACCAACCCAACATGTGAGTTCGCCGATTCCGCCTTCTCCTTCCGTCCATTCCTCGCAGAGTCTCGATTCACCTTCCGGATTGGTACCGTTTCCCGCGGAGCACTCGTACGTGGCCTGCACCTTTCCGCGCGGGATGCTGAGAACCTAGATTATTACTATCTGTAAAATACCAACCTTTAGTATATGCTAAAATCGTTTTCGATTTGCTTTTCTTCCCCGAATTCTTTTAATCCCAAACTGTTTAAAAACTTTCAACACTTGCAATGCAATGAGGTTAGCCTATCTGCCACTTGGAGCACAACAATCACTGCTTCCAACAAGCCAGCACCAGCCAACAATACCCACTTTGTTTTCGGGTACAGTCAGCTTGAACGTTTGTTCTGTGCGCTGCTTTTTCGAATCTGAATCGCTGGCGATTTGGTGCCCGATTCGTATGACATGAACGTTCGGAGGTTGAAGATGTTGGCTTCGGGTGAATTTCCGGAGTGTACACTCGGCGCAACTTCTAACGTCACGTCGAATTAATGCGGTTGTGGCAAAAAAAAACGAGTTGACGCGATTTACCTCAGCAACATCTCCTCAAAAACCAGACACATTTGTTCAATTTTGATCCGAGGAACTTAGTCTAGTGGTGGGAGAGTTGCGGTGTAGAAGCTCAAAGCGTATTATGCTCAAAAAAATTAGATTTAGAGTAAAACACGTGGCTAACCTCAATCCAGGTCCTTTAGTGATAAACCGTCGCCAGATAGCACACGATCAGTTGATGACGTCAGCTCTACGTCAGTATAAACGTGTGCGTTCGAACGAAAAATTGCCTCTGAAAAATTCGTGTAACTGCACATTTCGACAAGTCAGCTCTTCACTCACGTAAGTTTTATTGGTTCGATATTAGTTTTACCCACAGATTTAAAATTACAAACAATAATAATAATTTAAAAAAAAGATCGTTATAAAACGCTAGTAAACAAGCACTTTGTATCGAGTTGGCCTACATGTATCAATTGATACTGTTTCTCTATCTCTATGCAAATCTTTCTCGAAAACAGAGTTCGAGTCAGAAGAAACAGTCCGCTCCCCTCCTTACTTGAGCGGTGATATAAATTTGTGAGGGGTAAAAGGGCGGGCCCGTCACTGGTTCGACGCATCACGATCCAGTTTTTTTAGTTTCGCCAGTCCTAATTGACATATTTCACAACATAGGGCTCTGGACCCTTGGATAAAGTTTCCCTCGTGACCTTTGACCATGTCAGTCCTACTGTCTTCATGTCTGTTTGTTGAACACTACCGCAGTTACGGCCAAAAGCATGAACCGATTCGAATAAAATTTGGTTTATGTATTTCTTGAAATGAGGCTGAATGTATTTATTTATTCTGTAATTAGTTTTCATCATTAGTTTTTCGTATATAGGCATAATACGCTGCAGTATGGTAAGTGAAGGGAGGTTAATTTGTATCTCTTCCACTGACTACATACGCACATTTCTAGTATGTAGTAACAAACATTCCAATGATTTTTATAAATCATTGGACCGCAAAATGACCAAAAAATTAAGCAGTAAAGCCACATGAAATTGCAGTGTTATATTCAATGTGGACTTTGTCACAATTTTCGTGTCATTATTTTAACTTTTTTATTACACCTAAAAAGTGTAAATAAATTTAGTCACGTCAACCTCACGTACTCTCAGCGCAATACGATTTCTCCCTACTCGCCGCTCCCCTCCACCTCCAAATTAACTGCTGAATTTACTGAAAATATGGTGTTCGAAGAATTTAAAATGTAAAAGCTTGATGAACAAGAACAAAGGGGACGGGAAACTGTAAAACAATGAAGTTTTCAGTTTGTTTTATTGTAACAAAACCAGTATCAGCATCCGATGAAAACTTATGTGGTCAGTGATTGCATTGTCGCTCAAGATTCTGGCTCATTTGCCGTATCGTAGTAGCAAATGTTACGAGACAATTTTTTTAAAGATTTTTTAGTAGTGTCCTGTTGGTATGTCTCTGTTCCAACTTCGTACGTCAATTACAGATTTTTTTTTTAATTCTACCGTACGACACGTCGAATAACTAATGCAGTGTTAGTGCATCCTTGTTTTGTTCCTTACGATACATTGTTAGTACGGAGTTTTGGATGGTACGCATCATCATTTCAACAATGTATTGAAAATAACAATCCGTATAGGCCAAGAGGGAAAAACCATTGTTACATTCTTCGTAGCGCTGGATTTTTCAGGCTTTACCAGTCATATTGAAAGCAAGCGGTAATAGTCGGAAGCTGAAAACTGAGAGTAGTTTCAGCACATACTGGCCTCTTTTAATGTCATCGTTATTTATCCACTTATCCTCACTGCTTTGTGATGAGCTATTAATATGTTTTGACCATGTCGTGTGCAAAGTTAAAATCACAACTTTAGAATGTTATTATACACCATGTTACTGGAAGTGCAAGATAGGGACAGCGGGTGGCCTTGCGGGAATGGGAGCAAAGTTAAAATGTTCGCGTCAGATCACGCCTACTTAACAGGGAGTGCAACACCTTTTGTTGTCTCAATTCAGACTACTAGATGGCACTATCGTCTACAACGTATTTTAGTTCAGTTACGATCTTAGTTCCACTTTTTCTCAGTTAATTCCCAACATAATAGTCTCAATCTTGTTTCTAATGAAAGAGAATCGACATCTCTAGCGAAGTGTAGAGGAAAATTATCTAAAATATATTTTTGTACTTTGGAGCAATATTTTAAAAGGTTGGCTGATTGAAAGATGAAAAAAAAAACTGTAAACGTGATTCTCATTCAATATCTAGGAATTAAATCCTTTTCCTCATTAAAAAGGTGTCACTAACTTCAAATTAAACGCCAAAATTTCATAATATGCAGGTGTTGTTTGAAAAAATCACACCTACTCAAATCGGATTCGAACGAAGAACAGAAGTTAAATGTGACAAGGCGTGTTCTCAAAGAAGGAGTGGATATCGGCTCCAGTTGGATATCCAGCAGTTACTCAAATGCACCAGAGCTGTCTGTGAAGGGCAGAGTTGCAGGTGGAACAGAGATGGTGGAGCGCAACTCTAAGGACAAGGGAAACCCCAAAAAATCTTGTAGTGTAGGAGGTGAAGGAAAACGAGATTCAGCTACTTTGAAGAATTCCCAGGGAAGGGAAAAAGAACCTCGCTCGGGGCGTGGCGAAAGACATAATGTAAAGAAGGTACGGTTCTTCACTAGATTTGAGTGGCGACCTTGGCTCAAACTATCAAAAAACTGAGGGTATTTTTCCTTTACGGCAACGAATAGTTTTTTTTCTCGGTGCTGCGGTGCCGTGAAAACCCGAACTTTGACCTCTGTAACTCCAAGAATAATGGACCGATTCGGCTGAATCTTTCAACCCTAAATAGCCTCGGACTTTATCTGAATTCCCCCGGAAACAGAACATTAAAATTCATCTTGGTTCGACCACAGCATCCATTTGAAAACTTCACGAAACCGAGCCGTAACGCACGCAAGCGCCAGCCGCCATTATTCAAAACAATTGTAAATTGTAAAAATTGTAAAGCCAAACACCTTAGCTTAGTGTTTGATAGGAGGGGCGTCCTCTACGAAGGTATTTAACCTCATTTTGATGTACAGACATACTTTGTTTGATATTTCTTAAGTTTATTTACGCTGACGATCTTGAATAATATTGAGAAATTTCCAACTGCCAAAACCAATTATCTGCGGATGCAAATAATACTTAAACTATTTAAATGCGTTTAGCATCTTGCTGGTACTTTTAAACTTTGCTTTTATAATTATTTAACGTAATCTTTTGCCATCACCACTACCGGAGCTCAGGACAACTTACGAATTTTCCCGGACACGTTTTTTTAGGTAAACTTAATTGTTCCTTGCAAATCGACTTGGCTACCAAATCCCAAAGTAAAACCTGGCTTCCTACTATTAAAACCCGAATTTATTGAGATCTTTCCTTCAATAGTCGCGATGCATAACATCGTGGTTCAATATGAAAACAATCAATAATAATTAAAGGCCTTTTCACATTCCAAGCAATGAGTATAACTCAATTGGCCTCTCTCTATCACTCATTTCCATAGTTGTTCCTTCAAACGGCCTCCCAAGCAAGAAGCTTTTGCTCTGCCGACTTTTCCATTGTTCTCCAAGCCCTCCACCAATCAGACCCCCGTAGCTCTCCTCAGCGTCCGCGGTTTGGTCGCGAGAATCCTCCCTGTTTGTATACAAAGCCCCAGCTCCCCTCAATCGATAGCACATGCTCAACAGATCTTGAAGCCAGAGGTAGCTACGCCAGTCGGTAAAAGAGATGTCCCGTCTGAATGTTGCCATGCCGGGCAAAGGTAGTGGTTCTTAGTAGACTAGTATTATTTTAGAAAATTTAATTTTTGGAAACCCCATTCGAAATTCTAGTTCTAATTTAAAAGTAACCTTAAGCTGTAAGAATTTTGGGAGGTGACACCATTGTCGGCATTTTGATCCACCACCCTTATAACGTCAGGGTTCACGGTCTCTTACTAAAAACCAGCTTTTTTTCACCGAGTTTATTATTATGAATGTAATCTAAACACAGGCAGGATCCCTTAAACCAATTAGGTTTGCAGAAGCCTAGACTTCGATAGCTAGTTGTCCCAAACTCATGTAAGTGTTAATTGCGATCAGGTAGATTTGATCTTTTGAAAACCAACTGAAACAAATTCTTAAAAAGGCAGATTTGATTCTAAGTCGCACTTAGAAAACATAGTCTGGTAGTATGTTGTGTAATTCCCGAGATTTGCACTAAATAGTGGGTTCTTGCGATTTCCCGGCAGAACTTTTTCTAGTCGAAATTGTTATTTTTCTTTGCATCGTCGTGTAAAGATTGAAACGAATTTAATGTAAATTCTTGTCATATTTAATTAAATCTCCTGTTGCTTGTATTTCTAAGCCATTTTTCTTGTGATACTAGTCTGAAATGTAAATACGTGATGTTATATTTAACTGTCATTTAATAAACCGAGAGTTTGTGAAACGCCAGTTGTTTACTAGTACGATTAAT
>JAHWFP010095792.1:17748-37661 GCA_023313725.1 Lithobius niger
CAATTAACCACCCACCTGGTGGCAGCGAATACCCCCCCCCCCCCCCCCCTTAAAGTTAGTTAGCCTACTATTAGGACAAATGACTCTGTTACCCATACTGGGCCAGTAGTACAATTAGTGTGCTGTTTCCTGGAAAGTAAAAACCGCCACCTAGAAAAGTAATTTAAGGATCAAAACCATCTTGATGTCGGCGAGGCTACAAGCACCTCGACAGTCGTAGCTCCGGCCGCTACAATTTGGTGGCAGCGGTGCGACGAACAGGTGCTGTTCCGTCAAGCGTTTCATCCGCCCTGCCATTCTACTACAGTTGAACAATTCTTCAATCTGTTAACCGCAACTTGGACGAAAGTTGCAAGAAAAAGATGTCCGTGACTCCGTCAAAATAGTCACCCGAGAAAGACGCCTGCATTGCCGTTACAAATTAATGCCCCCCCCCCCCAGCCTCAGTAACAACGCTGTTCCTGGAGCCAGACGACTGGAACTGCAGCTTCACCGAATGAACGCCTGCCCAGCCGAGATGCCAGCATCAACCCGTAGCCAGTAAGGAGAAACCCGCCAAGAAGGACGCGGTGCTCCGTTGCTGTCTGCTGTGACCCTTGGATGCGCCAACTATCGTCACAGTGTGTGAATCCATAGACGTTCATCTACTAACGCCATTGGAAAAAGAGTAACTTCAATCGACGGTTGGACGATTGACCGAAAGGGGATAGACTGACCGCACAGCAATTGTGCAAGCAGGGTAAGTGTGTATATGATATGCTTTGGCCTGCCAAGCCTAGTGTTGTAGTTAGAAGCATTATATGTATTTTAATTATTTATACACCAAAACTACGGGTCGTAAAAAGGGTTTTCCATTGTTAAAGCTTACTGGATTAGGATGAGAAACGTTTAAATTCATGCTCAGTTCTAACTTAAAGTTAAATTAATTTGCGGCTGCATTTTAATTCAGTGATTCATTTGTTCAAGCTGTATTTTTGAACTTAACGTTAAAATGGCTACTTTTGACGAAATAGTGGAAGGTCTTAAAAATAAGGATCTTAAAAAAGCCTGTCTAGACCTAGGTTTAGTCGTAAGCGAATCTAAGCAGATTTCCCTTAAAAGTTTAAAGGACGCAGTTGACGATAATAAAATTTCCTTGACTGAACTTGCTTTCACTCTGGAGAGTGCCATAGAACGTAGAGACTTAGCCATTCAAACTAAGAAAGAAATAGCACTCAAAAGAAACTGAAGTATTCTTAAAAGCAGAAGAATTAAAGTTAGAAGTTTTAAAGGTTGCAGATACAGATAAACGCAGAGCCCATGAACTCGCTTTAGTTGACCAAGAGTCACAAATACGTGACCGTGAAGCGCAAATTAGAGAGCGCTCAAGAGCTACAAAAGCTCGACAAACAGATCGAATTAGCTAGGCTCAATTTTGCTAGTTCTGGCCCATCCAGTGATACAGTAACCCCGACTTCACCTACAGATTCAGTAAGCAAATCGGGCAAAATTGCCGATGTAGTGTGTTTAGTAAACAAATGGACGCCCAACTCAGAGATTAACAGTTTTCTTAAAATATTTGAAAGAACGATGTTAACGCAAGAGATTCCCAAAGAGGAATGGGTCGTCGGTTTACAACCCCTCTTAGGGGAAGTGTTAATTAAGGTATGTGATTAGCTCCAAGATACTGATATGCATGATTATGATATTGTTAAGACTAAACTTCTTGACAGGTTTGTACAAATTAAAGAGTCCGTGCAAACCCAGTTTTGTTCCCTAGAAAAATCGCCTGAACAATTGTATCACGATTATGCATTTGAACTGGAAACCTTGTTTTCCCGTTGGGTCTCACTAGCTAAAGTAAAAAAAAGCTATGACCAGCTTGTGAATTTAATTCTGCTCGAACAATTCACGAAAGCCTGCCCAATTGCTTTACGCAAATGGCTTCCCGACCAAATCAAAACCGGCACGTTGCACGAGGCAGCAAAACTCTGTGATGAGTTTACAACTCGCAATAAACAAATTGCACTTGAGGTTTCCCTAAAGACGACTAAGACACAACATAGTGTTCAGCCAGCTAGTAATGCTTCTAAAGCATCATCTAACAACAGGGGTGGTAACAGGAATTACCAGAATGCAGCTAAACCGGCTGGTACTGCAACACCCTTACCGGACTCCACTAGTGGAGATTCAGCCAGCAGCAACAACACCAGATCTTCCGACCGTGTGTTCTACAGGCCTAGAGAGCCTAGATTCAATGATGGCACGTGCTATTTTTGTAAAAAAGCTGGTCATAGGCGATTCGAGTGTAAATTACGTATTGCCCAAGAACAAGCAGAAGCTGCAGCAGCAGCCAAGTGTAATTTCGTGAGCAACAGTCCTCCCGAAATCGTCCTGTCTAAACATATTCATGAATGGTCGGTAAATGGAAATAAATGTTTAGTATTGAGAAACACAGGTTCTACTCACGACGTAATTGATAGGAAACTAGTGCGTCCTGATCAATTCACGGGTGAATACACCCATTGGTGCAAACGCTCTTACAAAGCAAACCACCGCTCATGCAATTGCCATGATAGAAGTTCAAACCCCATATGGGCCTTTAAAGACAGAGGCTTTGGTCTCAGACCACATGGGATCACACTTCCAAATGCTTTTGGGTGTTCCCTCCCAGACTGTTTTGGAGGAGAAAGGTTTGAAATCGTTACCCCAGTATTGTAATGCTGTGACTCGTTCACAAATTTGTGTGGACCAACAACTCCCGATATTGAGACCCAATTATCGCGAGATCGAATCTGATCAAGAAGAGGACTCGGACAGTGAATCTGAGCAACGTGTAGTGACTCCCCCCGAAACTACACAAGGTTTTGTTAATCCTAAACCAGATAGTTTAGACGAAGCCATCCTTGGCCCTCAAACAGAACAGTTCTCTGAATTGTTAAACATTAACAAAACTGAATTTGCTAAGTTGCAATTAAATTGCCCAACTTTACAAACTTGCTGGAAGACTGCCGAGATTTCCATCGAGCAGCAAGACGAGGACAAACAGTTCTTTATTGAAAAAGGATTGCTCTTTCGTAAACCTTTTCGGCGTTTAGGCAAGCCGGTAATCAAGAACCAGTTAGTGTTTCCGAAAGAATGTAAGAGTTTTGTACTAGACACTGCGCGTGCTAATGCATGGGCTGGGCATCTTGGCCGTTCCAAAACAAAGGACAGAGTGTTATCAAACTTCTATTGGCCCCATTGTTTCACAGACATTGAAAACCATGTTTTGACTTGTTTAACTTGCCAGAAAAATGGCAAAACGGGGCAAAAATTTGTTGCTCCCATGGGCGGTGAGCCCTTCAACAGATATATTGTAGATATCGTAGGGCCCATCAGGCCTACTAGTAAGGCTGGTTTTAAGTATATTTTATCATTGCTTGACCCCGCAACAAAGTTCCCTGAAGCTGTTCCCCTTAAAGAGGCTAACAGCCAGAGCGTTGTTGATGCACTCCTGGTAATTTTCTCTCGACGACGGTACCCCAGCGAGCTCCAGTTTGACCTGGGCTCATGTTTCTTATCCGAACTCACAATTTTATTTCTTGAAAAATGTGTAATCAAGTGTGTGAACTCTAGTGTGAATCGTCCACAGAGTAACAGTGGGAACGCTTCCACCGTACGCTCAAAGCAGTGCTGCGAGCTGTTTGCCACGAACAGCCCCATGATTGGAAATGATGTCTTCCAGGTGCCATGTTTGCCCTGAGAACTGCTTCACATGAGAGCACAGGCTTTACTCCAGCTGAGTTAGTCTACGGACGTAACCTCAAAGGCCCACTGGAGCTTGTGAAAAGCCAATGGATCGAGCCGAACGTTCATCCATCCGTCCTGGAGTATATCTTGGACTTGCTCCAAAGATTTAAATACTTACGGGAACTCTCACTTAAGAATATTGTAAAAAGTCAAGTAAAAAACAAATGTTACTATGACATTAAGGCAGTTGAACGGAAGTTCAAGGTTGGTGATAAAGTGTTAGTGCTAAGCCAGCTAGAGCCAATAAATTAGAGATTTATTGGGACGGCCCTTGCGAAGTGTTGAAACGGTTGTCTGACACCAACTACCTTATTAAAAAGTCGTTTGATTTGCAAAAAGAAACAGTGTATCACGTAAATCTTCTAAAACCCTATCTGCCTAGGGAAGGTGCCAGTAACTTCACCCTTTCTGACGAACGTGATTTATTTCACAAGGACCATGTATGGACAGGCCAGCCTGGTGATGGTCATCTCACTTCTAAAGAAGCCATGTCACGCTTTAAGAAGATCGGCGATTTAACTGAATCGCAGAAGATTGATCTACTAAATGTTTTTGACAAAGTAGATGGAGCTGCTGGGTCATACTGACCTTGTTACACACGACGTTGAACTTGTTGACTCTCAAGTCAAGCCTTGCAAGTATTATCGCCACGCGAAATACGAACGAGATTTAATTGTTACAGAGATACAACGGATGCTTAATCTTGGTCTGATTGTTGAAACAGACTCTCCCCACGGCTCTCCTATGATAATTGTTCAGAAGGAGGATGCCAGCCCTCGTCCGGTAGCTGACTACCGCGAGCTCAACAACAATACAGTCACAAAAGACTACCCCATTCCTAACATTGAGGAGTGTATCGAACGAGCCGCAAAGTGGAAATTTATTTCTATCTTTGAGTTGAGGATTTTGTCAAGTGCGCTTGACGCCACAGGCTTCTTTAGCTGCCACTATCACGACTCCCATAGGGAAGTTTGCTCCCCTAATGATGAATATGGGAATGAAGAACGCCCCATTTTGCTTCCAAAAGCTAATGGATAATGTCACTCGTGGCATGGAGGAGTATGTCACCCCTTTTCAGGATGACACTGCTGTTGGTGCCGAAACGTGGCCACAGCATCTCGTGAATGTCTTGAATTTTCTCTCTGCTGTCAAGAAAGCCGGGCTCACTGTTAACGCAGGAAAGTCGCAGGTTGCTTGCAGCAGTGTTACCTTTTTAGGCCATGAGGTTGGCAATGGATCACGCACACCCTCTGAGGTTTAGGTACTTGCCGTGGAAAAATTTGCAACCCCCCAAACCAAGAAAGACGTCCGTTCCTTTCTAGGCCTTGTTGGTTATTATCAAAGATATATTAACCATTATTCTGAAATCTGTGCTTGTCTTACAGACTCCTTGAAAAAGGAAGCACCAGATCCCGTTGTGTGGGACGATTCCAAACAAACCGCGTTTGACTTTTTGAAAAATGCCTTAGTGACGTTTCCGGTCCTAAGAGCTCCCAACTTCAGTCAAACTTTTATTTTACAGTGTGACTGTTCCGAACGTGGCATGGGCTGCGTGTTGTCCCAAGTGTTGGACGAAGATGAACACCCTTGTCTGTACGTTTCGCTCAAACTTAGAGCTAGGGAGCAGAATTATGGCACGACTGAAAAAGAATGTGGTTTGATCTGGTCTGTTGCTAAATTACGGCCCTACATTTATGGGACAAAATTTATCATCGAATCAGATCACAACCCGTTACACAGGCTCAAGCAAATGTCTGGCAAAAAATCCCAGATTCCTCAGGTGGAGCCTTACCCTACAAGACTACGACTATACAGTTCGTTATAAATCTGGAAAGAAACATGTGAATGCGACACACTTAGCCGGTATTTTGTTTAAACATTAAATTTATTCAAACACTTTTGTTTTCAGTAATAATTGACTGAAAATTAATTTTTGTTTTAAATATGACATTTTGGTCTGTTAGGAGCTTATCCTTAGCAACTCTCAGTTATCCCTGTTTTGGACCTTTATACCTAAATCTTAAGTGCCAATGTTTATTCTTTTTGTCATTATCAACGCCTTCCTCTGTGGAAGGATTATTACAAAGATTGTACGACACGTTTAACAATATTCATTAGGAGTATTCTATGGGGGTTGCAACTTGTCCCTGGTTGGCCCGTCTTTAAGTTTTACACGAAATGATTTTCATTATAAAAAACTATCAGTCTACCCCTGGGAGATAAAGGATAGCCCTGTTTAGAAGGTTGTTGCGTTTTTATCCACAAACCTCCCAGTGTTGTATTTTTATGTCCAAGTTGTTTGGTAACCTTAAACCATTCTAGTGGGAGTAGTTTAACAGTAAATAAAGCTGGTCGTTTACGGCAACCTATAGTATTCGATTTTCTAACAACTAACGCAGTCTAGGTTAATTGAAATGCGGCGGAAGGTTCCTATCGCAGTCATCCCAGATAAAAATGACTAGACTTGAGCAGAGGCAGAATCCGTACGGGACGTATTACCCAAGCAATAGACGGTCTCATTTACTTGTTATAACGAAACGACAAAATTAACTTTGTATTTCTAGTGTGTTTCTTGATTTAAATGGTTTTTTTTTTTTTTTTTTGCCCCATTTTATAAATACTTGTACGATTTTCCTGCACAGACGCAGCGCGGACAGTATTTAGTTAATGGCAGCAAAAACCTTTTTAATTTAATTTTGTTTTAAATTGATTAAGCCACAAAAACTTGGAGGTGTATTTCTTCAAAAGGGAGATGTATTTTCTCAAAACTTGATGCAGTTATACAGTGTGTTTTTGCAATTTAGGTTACAGTGCTTGGCAGTTGAAGTTTTTGCATATCTTGTGTGCACTAACCCATTCTGTTCTAGCTTCTATTGTGAAGTTCACCAAGAACCCCAAATAGAATCTCCTTGGTGGGGAGCTGCAAAGAAGGCACAATTCTTCACTAGATTTGAGAGGCGACCTTGGCTCAAACTATCAAAAAACTGAGGGTATTTTTCGTTTACGGCAACGAACAGTTTTTTTCTCGGCGCTGCGGGGCCGTGAAAACCCCAACTTTGACCATCTGTAACTCCAAGAATAAAGGACCGATTCGGCTGAATCTTTCAACCCTTAATAGCCACGGACCTTATCTGAATCCCCCCGGAAGCAGAACATTAAAATTCATCTTGGTTCGACCACAGCATCCATTTGCAAACTTCACAAAACCGAGCCGTAACTCACGCAAGCGCCAGCCGCCATTATTCAAAACTTGTAAAAATTGTAAATATTTTCTTCTATTTTGCATTCGGCATAAAGCCAAACACCTTAGCGTAGTGTTTGATAGGAGGGGCTTCCTCTACGAAGGTGCTTAACCTCATTTTGATGTACAGACGTACTTTGTTTGATATTTAAGTTTATTTACGGTGACGATCTTGAATACTTTTGAGAAATTTCCAACTACCAAAACCAATTATCTGCGGCTGCAAATAACACAAACTATTTAAATGCGTTTTAGCATCTTGCTGGTACTTTTAAACTTTGCTTTTATAATTATTTAATGTAATCTTTTGCCATCACCACTACCGGAGCTTAGGGTAACTTGACTTAACGAATTTTCCCGGACACGTTTTTTTTTGGTAAATCTAGTTGTGCCTTGCAAATCGACTTGGCTACCATATCCCAAAGTAAAACCTGTCTTCCTACTATTAAAACCCGAATTTATTGAGATCTTTCCTTCAATAGTCGCGATGCATAACATCGTGGTTCAATATGAAAACAATAATAATTAAAGGCCTTTTCACGTTCCAAACAATGAGTATAACTCAATTGGCCTGTCTCTATCACTCAGTTCCATAGTTGTTCCTTCAAACGGCCTCCCAAGCAAAAAGCCTTTGCTCTGCCGACTTTCCCATTGTTCTCCAAGCCGTCCACCAATCAGACCCCCGTAGCTCTCATAGGCGTCCGCGGTTTGGTCGCGAGAATCCTCCCTGTTTGTATATAAAGCCCCAGCTCCCCTCAATCGATAGCACACGCTCAACAGATCTCAAAGCCAGAGGTAGCTACGCCAGTCGGTAAAGGAGATGTCCCGTCCGAATGTTACCAATGCCGGGCAAACGTAGTGGTTCATAGTAGACAAGTATTATTTTAGAAAATTTAATTTTTGAAAACCCCATTCGAAATTTTAGTTCTAATTTAAAACTAACCTTAAGCTTTCAGAATTATGGGAGGTGACGCCATTATCGGCATTTTTGGTCCCCCACCCCCATAGCGTCAGGGGTCACGGTCCCTTTCTAAAAACCAGCTTTTTTTCACCGTGTTTATTATTATGAACTTAATCTAAACACAGGCTGGATCCCTTAAACTAATTAGGTTTGCAGAAGCTTAGACTTCGATGGCTAGTTGTCCCAAACTCATGTAAGCGTTTATTGCGATCAGGTAGATTTGATCTTTTGTAACCCAATTGAAACAAAATCTTAAAAAGGCAGATTTGATTCTAAGTCGCACTTAGAAAACATAATCTGGTAGTATTTTGTGTAATTACCGCAGTTTACACTTAATAACAGGTTCTTGCGAGTTCCTGGCAGAACTTTTTCTTGTCGAAATTGTTGTTCTTTGCACATAACATGTAAAGGTTGAAACTAAATTTAATGTAAATTCTTGTCAGATATAATGTAAATCTTGTATTGCTTTAATTTAAAAGCCTTCTTGTTGATACTAGTTGAAATGTAAATACTTGCTTTTTATATTTGCCTGTCATTTAATAAGCCAAGAGTTTGTGAAACGTCAGTTGTTTACTAGTACGATTAATTGCTAGACTTAATTAAGAAAACCACTTAATACTGCAAGTCTGGACTGCAATTAACCACCCACCTGGTGGCAGCGAATACCCCACTTAAAGTTACTTAGTTAGCCTATGACTACAACAAATGACTGTTACCCATACTGGGCCAGTAGAACAAGTGTGCTGTTTCCTGGAAAGTAAAAACCGCCACGTAGAAAAGTAATTTAAGGATCAAAACCATCTTAATGTCGGCGAGGCTACAAGCACCTCGACAGTCGTAGCTTCAGCCGCTACAATAAGACCTCGAGCGGTGCCATTCGTCTGGCAGGCGAGGACAAACGCCGTACCCGGGATAAGGCAGTTCTTCATCGTCAGCAGGGGCTGACGATTCGCCAAATGCACGAAAAGAGCATACATGGCATGAGAGCGGAGTGCGTAACATCGCATCGCTCTTCATCGGTGCTTCGTGGTTCATTGCCGGCGACCGATTATGCAGAAAAAGGCCTCCCAGTTGTGCATAGCTCGTCGCCACGGGCTCGGTCGTCTTACCGGCAGTTGGAAGTGGTGCAACCCCGTCGTGCTCGTCGCTTCGTATTGACAATTCGCAGCCCCACCGTGCAAGAAGCGCCGAGTGGTGTTCGGACATGGCGATGACGACTCGGACAATGATCACATTCTGTAGCTTCGTGCGGAGAAGGACATTTTTGATGAAGGCCCGGATTTTGGCCCCTGGGAGTATTTTTCGGCGGCTGTTTACTGGAATGTGAAAGACTCGGGCAGTTTATTCTGCCTGAAGTGGATCTGGAGGACACCCCTCCCCGATGAGCCTTTGGTGAATGCAGGAGGCCCTCGATTTGTGCCAATTTACATTTTTTAGTCGGAAGTGGCCTTCTGTCAGTTTCTAAATGTAGAGGCCCAGCCCAGACTCGGAAGGCGTGCAAAAGAGTCCCCTCGTCGAAACCGCCCCCCCCCCCAAACATAACCCAAAATTGCGGCACATGTACTTTAGATCTGTCGGCCGTGGGTCGCCGAGCAAGAAACGTTGCAAAACTTTTCAGGCGGCAGAATTTGTGAAGGTGGCTCAGACTTTGGAGGCGAATTATGTCTTGAAAATGCCTGCTTCGAAGTTAATCCCAACGTCTTATTACGAGTAGGATGAAGCCATTCTGCGTCATGTGATTAGAGCAAATTCTCACGCAGAGATTGCCCTTTCGGCTTCAGCAGTGGCAACGAAGAAGTTAGTGGCGTCCAGGCCAGAGCTAGCTGAGGACCCAGCAGTCATGGTTTTTTGCACCTTGTCAAAAGGAGGGTTTGTCTTCCAAAATGACGGGTTTTCCCGGGCAAGTAGGCTGCTATTGAATATGATGTTTCGCCGAAGAGATAATGTGCAGCAATCGGCAGTGGACACTCCAGCGGATGTCGTGACCCAACTCAGATTGTTGCCAATTCATCGTTCGGAAGATCTTTTTGACGAACAGTTATTGAAACTAGCCTCAAGCTCTACGAAAAGACGAAGCCGGTGAAAGCTTCGAATTCGAGTTTTTGGCGGGAAGGAAAGTTAGTTGGATTTCCTATGGCTTTCCAGGGATTTGCGGATGACAAAAAACAGGTGCAGCCCAGGCAATTAGATAACGGGGAACAGTCGGCCAAGTCTCAGGAGAAGGGCTGGTGTTTGGCCGTTAGGAGGATTCTTCCGCAGCCGTTAACAGGAATTTGAAGGACTCTGGTTACTGTCGCCAATTTGTGCCGTGGATCTGGAGGACCCCCTGATGAGCCTTCGGTGAATGCGGGGGACCGTGTTTTGTGCCTACACACATCCCACAGTCAGAAGTTGGTTTTCGCAGCTGCTCAATGTGGAGACTCGCACTAGGAGGGCGTGCAAACGAGTTCCTTCATCGAAGCCCCCTCCCCCACATGACCCGAAACTGCTTCATTTGTATTTGCGGTCGACTGGCCGTGGGGCGCCTAACATGAAGCATTATGAAATGGATTCTGTATTGAAAATGCCTGCTTCAGTGACAATCCCTATGTCTTTTACGATGAGGACGAGTTGATTTTGCGTCATGCTATTAGGGCGAACTCTCATGCAGAGATTAGGCTTTCTGCGTCAGCGGTTGCAATAAAGAAGTTGGTGACATCGAGGCCTGATCTTGCGGAGGACCCCGCAGTTGTTGATTTTTGCACTTTGTCGAAACAGACCTTTTCTTTCAAGCAAGACGGGTTTTCCAGGGCTAGTAGGCTCCTGATGAACATGGAATTTCGCCGGAGGGACGCGATGTTACAATCAGCAGTGGACACGCCTTTAGATGTGGTGGCCCAACTTAAGTTGTTCCCGATTCACAGTTCGGAGGGGCGTTTTGGTGGTCATTTGTTGAAGCTGGCTCCTGCGCTCCATGACAAGGCAAAGACGGCGCCCTCATCCTAGATGAGCTTCTGGCAATGAAAGTGGAGGCTGGGCGGTAATGCTGCGCTTCAGGGTTCTGCTGATGAAAAGAGACAGGAGCAGGCAGAACAGTTAAACAACATGGGACAATCGGTTTAGTCACAAGCGAAGAAGCCGGTGGGTCGTCCGAGGTTGCCCTTTCCCATGTCAGACTCTTCCCAAGGCAGGGCAAAGTCTTGAGGTTTTGCCGTACGAGGAAGAGGAAACTTCGGGGGACGTTTCCGTTGAGGTCGATACTGATGTTTTTCCACCTCTCCTTCGTTCGCTTCACCTGCATATGGAAGGACGGCTCCGTCGTCATGTGGAATATTAGAAGCGATTGACGGACGTCGTTTTCACACTCTTCGTTGTTGAGATTATTCGCCTCCATTTGTCTCTAGACCGGAAACGACTCGGCAACAACCCAGTTGGATCACCGAGCACCCCTTCGATCCAAAGCTGAAGTGGACGTTCTCCTGAAAAAACAAGGGGCAATCGAGGAAGCCCCATCCGTGACGAGAATTTTTTGGAGCCCCGCTCGAGTCATAGGCAAAAAAGGGGTCGGAAACAGGCGAGTCGTCATGCATTTTGTCTGACGGCTTTGGTGGAATTGGCGAGGGAGGATCCAGTACACCTGCCGCTATCAGGCACCATCTTAATTCGGCAGGGTGGCTCGACGGTCCATCCATCTCCTGCGATCCTTCGTCTTCGTGAGTGGGACTGTGATCAGGATCCTGCGGATGAGGGGTTTTTTGCCAAATGTTGTGGAAAGGATGCTAGGATGTCTTCGTACCTCATCGGAAGAACTAAGAGACGAGATGGTAGATCTGGTACTATTAGTGCAAATCATCGAAGGGCGTAGACCCGACCTGTCCTTCGGCAGCAGGTCGGTCTTCATTCCTTGTCGAACGGGATTTCCAAGGGTTTGACCACGAGTGCCATCTAGGGGCCAGGTCGGCTATGAACTCTGTGGTGACATGTCTGGGAAATCAAAAGTTGGTGGCCAGTGAGGACGTGTCGCAGTTGATTCGAGGATTAGGTAATGCGAGGCCCAGGATTAAACGTCTATTCCCCAAATGGAACTTGCCTTTGGTGCTGTCGAGTCTGGAGTTGGCGCCGAGTGAGCCCTTATGTGCTGCGTCGCTGTTGTTCCTATCCAAGAAGACACTTCCTGGGGGACTTTGGCTTCGGCGACTCAAACAAAGCAAGTTGGCTGCATTAGCAAGAGACAAGGGCTGTGTCCATTTTGCGTGGGATTGGTCTTCCGTGATGCTACATTTCCAGAGTTCCACGCAAAGAATCAGAGGACTGATGCATATCCCAAGCCGTTGGTTATAAGAGCTTTGAAGCCATTGGTGTGTCTGCAGGGTACAGAGTGGACTCAATGCCCCGTGCGGGCCCTTCACTGCAATCTGGACAGGACAAAGCAGCCACGGTCGCTCAAGTCGCCGTGTTAAGGCATGAGGCCTAAAATCCTGTAGATTGGTTAGGAGAACCGGCACCAAACATCAAAAACTCGGGGACTCTATTTTTCTGCTTAGCGCTCACGAGCGGTAGGCCTATTTTTCTTCACCTCCAATTTCAAAAATTAGTATCTTCATGAAAAATGGACTTAAACGAGTCTGGTTTTCAGCATTTAATAAACCTGAACTTTATCTGCCCTCCTGTGAAAACAGAACTGTAAATTTCCACGTACTTCAATCTCTACAGCAGTTTGAAAAAGTGCTCAAACTGAGTGCCGACGCCAAATATCGGTGCTATAGACAGTAGGCACCTCCAGACCCTGTAAGCGCCGCTACAGCCGACAGGCCGGATCCAGTGGGACCAAAAGTTGGGTGGTGTCCTTCATCTGCCGTTGTCATCCGCGAAAGTAGGAAGTTGGCTTTGGCAAGTCATCAGGCGTGCTTATGAGCAGAGACCGGACCATCAAGATTTGCCGGAGAAGGTTGAGGGCGTTGGGAGCGTCCTGGGCATTTGCTTCGGGTACACCCTTAGCCTGGGTGGTTGCTGCCTGCTCGTGGTCCAACAAGAACATTTTCATCTCGCATAATCTTCACGACTTCAGGGGAAGTGACTTGCAACATCCCCATGTGGTGGCAGGGGCGTGGTTGGAGTGTGAAAGGTGGAGAATGAGCACCTGGTGAAAGAGCGACGAGCACAAGGCAGTGTTCAATGTCGTCATGCCACTGGAACCTTCCCTAACTGGGGAAGAGAAGGTGGGTGACCGAAGAGAATCAAATGTAAAATCTCATGGAGCAGTGCTTCAGTGTGATGAGATTGTAGTGCTTCACTTTTTAATGCATTCTGGAGCGATACCAACCCGACACAAAGGTAGTGTTTGGTGTTGGGCCACAGTGACTTTTTCCAAGTGGAGAAGGTGTGGAAGAATGCAACTTGTGCACAGTGGAAAGATGGACTGCTGTAGTGCGAGCCAAGTCGGCTAAAGCAGTACTGTGTTGCAGTCCTGAACCAGGCATCTACCCAGGAAGCAAGCGAGAAGGTGGGTTAGTTTCCTAGTTGAAAAGTTTTAATTACTGTGTACTGTTGGTATGGTTGAATGCAATGCAAAGAGGTCACAGGGTTCATGCTGTCCCACCGTCTTATTGGACGAATTCAGCACATACTAGAGGTTAGTATTTTACAGATAGTAATAAACGACAATTTTAACTTGATTAAAATTAGTTTTTACTATCCTAAAATACTTACCTCTAGTAGGACCTGCCCGGCTTCCCCGCTTCGCAGAACTCAGTTTTGTGTAGAAGGGTGTCTGGAAAACAAATTGGGTATTGTTAGCTGGTGCTGGCTTGTTGGAAACGGTGATTGTTGCGCTCCAAGCAAAAGCAAATTGAAAACGATTTTAGCATATAGTAGAGGTAAGTATTTTAGGATAGTAAAAACTAATTTTAATCTAGTTAAAATTGTCTTTAATATCAAGTTCCTCCTTTCCTTCACGGAAAACTTTGCGAAAGAATTCACTTCTTTACGATCATCGTTGTCAGAACTTCCCGCTCTCAGAGAGGCAGCTGCATCCTCAGAGGCTCTGCTGGCAGAAAACACACTTCTCCGAGCCACTAATGAAGCCTATGCAAATGAACTTGAACCTGTCAATCACCGATATTATTCATGCAAGTTAATTATTCTTTGTTGAAAGCACACAACGCTTGGGTCTCCCCGATAATCTCGTCACCACCTTGGCGTGCTTATTATTGTGCCCGCACACACCGCCTCCATAACGTACCTTCTTCGGCGACAATCCTCTCACCTACTAGGTGACCTCCAGTCACGCCACAACAGTCGCCATCAATACAAGATCTTCACCAGGCTGCCGCATCACCTTTACCCTCCCCAACATGGTACCCTTCATCTATAGCTCGTATGTCCTTGACCCCTGTGGGCTGGGGGTAGAATAAGCCCACCGTACCCCTGCGTGACGTAGAAGGCGACTAAAAGGGAACCCAAGATCACGGTCTGCTAGTGTGCCAAGGGTCTGCATGGCGGAGGGTTTTTGGTCCGTCTTTAACACTAGCAACCTCAACACTACGGTTTGCGAGTGCCCCTACGGTGTGTATGTCAGGCAGGTATAACACCCGTCGCAAGCACTAGTCGGAAAGAGGTGAAGGGACATCTGGACAAACCGGGCCCGGGTGGCTGCTTAGAGGATGTTTGGTGGTTTGAACCCCCTTTTGGGTTTGATTCCAATTTGCCCATTCTGGCCACTGGGCTTTTCATCCTCATCCCCCAGCATGGCCGTGTTCTGCAACCTAGTAATCCGTGGAGGCAGAGATCCTGGCTTTCAGGCTTTGGCTCCTTATTCCGGAGTACGGGTGGCCTGGGCGAGCCGGCCTAAGGTCAATCGGCTATTACCTTTCGGGTCCTGTCGATGTGGGGAGGCGGCTTGTGCTGTATCCATCTGCATCACGGACCCGAACTGTTTGGGTTATCGACGGAGGTGGTGTGTACGGCTTCCTTGGTGGCCTCGCCTCTCGGCATGCTTAGGCTGCCACCTCACCGAGACAGACGGCGCTGTTAGCTTCCTGGTGCAGGGCCTTGGATATACGGCTTCCGGCCCTGCATCACCCGAGTGCTGCGCGGGGCTTTCTTTTCTGGGGAGCGCACCGCCGCGACTTTTTTTTTGCTTTCGATGGCAACTTCTTCCTCCCCCCTCCCCGCAAAAATTTCTTCCCCCCAAAATTCTTCCCCTCCTCGCCGCACTAGCAAGCGCCAGAGGAGGGAACCCGAGATGGTTTGTCGCATTGGCGACCTCTGCTGCTGCCTTCAGGAAACCTGCTTTAAGGCGTCAGATAATCCGGTTGTTAGGGGTTACTCTGTCTACCGTCTGGATGCAGACCCTGTGCCACGTGCTCATGGTGGTGTTGCAGTGCTAGTTCATCACTCTTGGCCGCATGCCAGTGTGCCTCTGCACACTAGATTTCAGGCGGTAGCAGTTCGAGTTTCTTTCCAATTCTATATTACTGTCTGTTCGGGTTTATTTACCACCTGATCAGGTTGGTGATCTGGAGGACCTGGTCCGCCAGCTTCCTGCCCCGTTTCTCTTGCTGGGCGACTTTAACAGCCACCACGTCCAGTGGCGAGGACCTAATACTGACAACAAGGGGAGGATCCTTGAGGAGTGAATGCAGAGGGGGTCCGTCTGCATCCTGAACGATGGAGCCATGACACACTGTAACCTGGCCACGGGCAATTGGTCAGCGGTGGACTTAGCCTTCTGCTCGCTGGCCATCCCAGTTCACTTCACTTGGGCTGTCACTACCGATCTGCATGGAAGCGATCACCTCCCCGTTGTGTTGTCCACAACACAAGGGGGTTCTGTGGCTTCCAGGCCAGTCCGGTGGGTGCTTAAACGTGCTGGATGGTAAGCCTTTGCTGAGGCTGCTGTATTTCAGCGTGCGGTTGAGGACTTTTCTGATGTGAATAAACTTTCCACTCATTTCGCTGACTTGGTCCTTGCTGCTGCTCATGCTACTATCCTGCGTACATCCACTCAGCCGCGGCGGGTTCCTGTTCCGTGGTGGACGCCTGCTTGCGGGCGGGCTATTCAGGCCCGCCGGCGAGCGTTGCGTGCATTTACGGTCAGACCAACTACCGACAACTTTGTAGCCTTTAAGCGCTGTCGTGCCCGTGCTAGGTATGTCATCCGTAAGGCTAGACTTGCTTCTTGGATAGCTTATGTTTCGTCGATAGCTTATGTTTCGTCGATCACGAGCTTCCACGCCTTCTCAGCAGGTGTGGCGGAAGGTGCGCCAGATCTCGGGGAAGAACGTGCCTTCCCCGGTTTCACAGCTGAGGGTGGCGAATACCGTGATCTCTTCTGTGCCGGATATCGCCGACTGTCTTGCGTCTGCGTTTGCGCGGGTCTCGAGTGATAACCATTATGATCCTGGTTTCCTCAGAATAAAGCGTAGAGAAGAGGCTTACTCTCTAGACTTGCGCTCCGACGGGCTAGAGGAGTACAATGTACCGTTCACCAGGCAGGAATTTGTTTCAGCTTTGTCCAAGTCGTATGACTCCGCCCCAGGGCCTGATGATATTCACTATCAATTGTTGAAGCATCTGCCTCTTGCCTCCCAGCAGTTCTTGCTGGAGATGTTCAACCGTGTGTGGGCAGAAGGCTCTGTTCCGGCAACGTGGACAGCAGTGGTCCCTATGCGTGCATGGTGTAAAGTTTGGCTAGTGACTCGACTCTCCAGATGTTGGACACTGTGCATCTCAGTGGCCTGCGTGTGGCGACTGGGGCATTTCAAACTTCTCCAGTGGTCATCCTCTATGCTGAGGCCTCGGAGCCACCTTTGGCCATTCGTCGGCGGAAGCTTGCCATTCAGTATGCTGTGCGTTTGCGTGCTGTGGAATCCAGTCCTGCTTGGTCCATGGTTTTTGGGCCAGACTTAGGAGTTGGTAGACACAGGGTGGGTAAGGGTTATTTCCGCGATTGGCTCCAGCTGTCCTGTCAGGAGATAGCCTTTGAAATGCCCTGCGTCTTGAGGGATGCCAGTAGCCCCTTGGCTTGTCCCAAGTGGCATTTTCATTTTCGCTCTGGCGTCCCTCCCGAAGGGTTCCACTCTACCAGCAAGGTACTTGCAGGAGTTCCGGCGGCTGTGTTCCCAGTACGCCGGTGATGGGTCAAAGTCGGACGTTGGCGTGGCGTGTGCTTGTGTGTGTAAGGGAGTAACGGTTGCCCATCGCCTTCCATCAGGCTATTCTGTGTTTTCTGCAGAGCTTTTGGCTCTTGGTTTGGCGGTGGAATGGATCCTTGACCTTCAGGGCACCCATTTCATTGTCTTTAGCGATTCCATGAGTGCCCTGGAGTCCTACAATCCTCGGAACCCCTTGACACAACGTGTCCAAGCTTTGCTTTCCCGCTTGCCTGGCCAGCGGAAGACCGTGCTTTTCTGCTGCATCCCGGGCCATGTTGGGATTGGTGGAAATGAGCAAGCTGATTCTGCAGCGAAAAGGGCCCTTTCTGGCCCTCTCAAAAGGGATCTCAGCCTTGTTCCCTCAGACGCCTTTCCAGCTCTACGTCTGAGGTTACACGCTTTTTGGCAAACCTTGTGGGAGACAGGACGGTAATAAGTTACAAGCTATTAAAGGCACCGTCGAGGAATGGCACTCGGCGTGTCGCCGCAGGTGCCGTGAGTAGGTAGTGTTGGCCCGTTTGCGCATTGGTCACACCCGACTTACTCACTGTTTCCTTTTGCGGGGGGGTTGACTCTCCTGAATGTTTTAGGTGTCGACGGCCACTTACGGTCCGGCACTTCTAATTGTTAATTAGACGGCCACTTACGGTCCGGCACTTGTTAATTGTCGCCATCTTGATGGTGTTCGTCATCGTTTCCGTCTTCCGCATGACATTGCGCGTCAATTGGGCGAAGTCTGTCCTCTTGTCCGGTATTTTTCAATTTTTGCAGGAGGTATAGATGTATGACGAGATTTTGGGGGTTTGAATACTATCTCTGTAATGTGTGGTGCAGTGGCAACCCGGACCACTGCACTGTGACTTTGGTTGGCGCTAATGTCCACGCTGTTGACGTGCCAATAAGCCTCAATCCCCTCCCCCCCCTCGTATGTCCTTCACTCCAGCAGACGATCCTCCTGTTCTTACCAGCCCAGTGAAAACTCCAACCACCACGACGAATAATTCTCTTGATCCCACCATCTCCACGGACAATACTACCGATCCCTCTATTCCGGCAAACGCTCCTGTGGATTGTATCATCCCAGCAAACGAAATTCTCGATCCTACTACCTGGTCCTCCGTCTCGCTTTGGAAGTAGGCAGCAGTATCACCTCTTCTCTCTCATAACACCAACTATTCGGTTTGGCAGTTTGATAACGCGCCGACCTTTATTACAGTGTTTCATGCGATCAACCCTCACACGCCTACAGCGTCCGGTGATCTGCCTTGCTCGCCATGTCGAGCAAAAGCCAAAGGCTTCAGAATGCTTCAGTAACTCTGACCAAAAAAAAAAAAATACCTTTACTTTCACACAGGGAGAGGTTCACTTTATTGGTCCCCCCCCCCTTCCTGGGAGGACAGCAGAAATGTACTTCTCACTTCAGAAAATTTTTTCCATTTTCCATTATTCACTTTTTAAAATACGTCACGATTCTATTTGTCATTATTCACCCATCAGACCTCTACGCCATTCCTCTGTTCTGTGCTACTGGTTCCAACAAACCTTCCCACGCCTCTTCCCTCAATCCTTATAGAAAGATTTACCTCAATCCACCACGCCGTCCAGACAGTTTCCAGCCACGAAGACATCTTCCAGAATCCTGCATCTTCAGTAAGCCGTTTCGAACCTTTTTTCTGATTTCTTACTTTGTACCCCTGAGGTGTTAAGACCCGTGCATGCGGATATATAAAAAACTAAAAAAAAAAACTATTGTTAACAGGAAATTGAGCAACCGTATTTCCCAACCTCACCTATGCGTGACACGACGGTTCTTTGAAAAATAATCATGGTTATTCCGTCAAGCCGCCTCTACATTTTACAAAGGGGAAATTAGTTGAGGGATTAGGAGTGTCTGTCTTCACCGAGGAAAAAGATTTTTTCCTGGGGGCGCCGGCTCGTACTGCGGGAGTCTTGAACCTAGCCTCCTCCTGGGTGACAAAGTCTGCTATAAAAAAGGTCATGTATATTTTCGTCGATTATAAAAGACTAAAACCTGGTTAATTTTAGTTTTTATTGCCTAACCGAAAGTATACATTACCTTAATTCCCGCCCAGCCTCCCCTCCATGGACTAGTTTCTGGAATGTGGAGAAATGATGCTGACAGGCTGCTGTGCAGAGCTTATATAAGCTTGCCCAAGCCCACGCTATACCTCTACAAGCCCGGCAAGGAAGACAACTCTCAATCTTCTAGGGGAACTAAGTACTCAAAAGGGGGAAACTGCTATAAAAACGGTAAGGCCATTTAAAAAAAAAAGTTGTTTCTCAGGCATCGCCGCACCGCCTAAAAGCCGCCGCACGGACCTTTTTTTTTTCATTTTCCTAGCTATTTACCGCAGCGCTTGCAACAAAATACGATTACGAGACACCGGACAAAAAAAACAATCACGAGCACCACACTAACAATAGGGATCAGAGTATATCATTATTACTCTTATTATTACTACTATCTATTATTACTCTTAACAACAGCAATTATTATTGTTGTTGGTGTGGCTAAAAAAAAAAATGTAAAAAAAAAAACCGCCCGCCCGCCCGCATGGAAAAAATTTTTTTTCCGCCCGAGAAACAACTTTCTTTTTTTAAATGGCCTAATGTACATTCGGTTAGGCAATGAAAACTAAAATTACCCAGGTTCGGGCCCTGGAATTTTAGTCTTTTGTAACAAAACCAATATCAGCGTCCGATTAAAACTTATCTGATCGGTGATTGCATCTTCGCACACAAGATTCTGGCTCATTTGCCGTATCGTAGTAGTAAAAGATAACCC
>JAHWFP010095792.1:38061-63565 GCA_023313725.1 Lithobius niger
GGGGGGGGGGGGCTGTAACTAAAGACTGGTGCATTTCCGGACCCATGTTTATAGGACTTTTTCTTCTTATCTTTGATCACACAGCGGACCCTCAAAATATTTGACACCAATTTCCGAACACCCTATATATTGTTCAGTACACCATATATTCAGATTTTTTAGTAGTTTCCTGCTGGTATGTCTGCCGTTCCAACTGCATACGTCAAATGCACATTTTTTTTTTTATTCTACCATACGACACGTCGAATTGCTAATGCAGTGTTAGTCGCATCCTTGTTTCTTCTTCCGTCTACTTGGCTATTCTTTGCTCGTTATACTTGGATTCCCAGTGACCCAGCTTTGGTTTCAAGGTTTTCAGCTCTCTTTTCATCACTGGACTTGGTCATTATCAATCTTGTATTATGGGCTTGTGCTAGTAACGAAGAGGGTTAAAGGAACTTGGTACTATTTACGGTTGACTACAACTGTTTTAATAATTGTTTGGCTCCGGTAGTTACAGTACCTGTTAAATTTTATACACCTTCCTTTTAACTGGGGCAAACATAACCAGATGGTAGTGATAGCGTTCCTTCTGAACTGTTATGGGCTCCCTACCTTACTGCCTATGTCGCCTTCATAAATCTAAACGTGGCATTTGAACTCAGAAAAAAAAGTTTGCTGTCACCACCTGCCGAGTGCAGGCATTAATGTTAAATTAAATGTGATTTTTACTAGATAGAAATCATTTCTAAATCAAGTCAAAGTTGGATTTGTTGTTTATTAATAGAAATCAACAAGACACATTTAATTTCTGTACAACACTGACAAGTTAACTTAGCATCGTGATGATTTCAAGAAGACTGATTTTGTACTCACTACACTTTGAACCATATGTTAAGTTTAACTGATGTTAAACTGAAGAGTTTGAATATAAGTTGTACATGTTTAAAATTAAACAAAGTAACGTTCCATTTTCTGTTAGAGGTTGGAAAATTAACTAGCTGAAGCTAATAAAAGCTGAGATTATATATATGTTCTTGTGGACCGCAAGTTAGGGGATCCTC
Organism: Lithobius niger; assembly: GCA_023313725.1. Lineage (NCBI taxonomy): Eukaryota > Metazoa > Arthropoda > Chilopoda > Lithobiomorpha > Lithobiidae > Lithobius > Lithobius niger. The sequence continues at coordinate 39,105 of JAHWFP010095792.1, forward strand.
ATCTTTTTTTGGAAAGTCTGGGAATGTCGGAATTAAACTCTAAATTAAAGCAACTCGCAAGCGAATTTAAGTTAAAGCTGTTTTGCATATCCATAGAATAATTACTCTTTGTCAAAGTAACATGACAACCTAGAGCGACTTTTCTTCTGTCTTCCTCACACTCAGTAAGCCATGACCTAACTTCTCGGTCGTAGCGTCCCGCAACAACACTTTGGTGGGTTAGACAATTAAGTCAAAACTTCGTTTTCTTATGTACATACAAGGTCGGATCCAAAAGGACTAACGGCCGATGCGTAGAAGAAATAGCCTTACATGGTTAGTTAATTTGTAAAGAAGTTCTTCACCTGTGGGGAGCAGCTCGACCCCAGCATAAAAAAAAAAAACTGGGAAAAACTTTTTTTTCTTCAAACCGCAAACTATCGAACAGTGTTCCTTCTCCATTCTCATGAACATTTTAAAATATGTATTCACTATTTGCAAGCTAGAAGATTTCCCCACAAAACTGTGGAAACACTTTTCCCAGTTTCCTCCTCAATAAATAATCACGGACAATTTTGCATGACAAACATCACAACTTCTTCAGCTTCAAGATTTGTACAAAATTATTCTAGTATTTGGCATAAAGCCCTTTTTAGCTTAAATAACCATGTTGTAAATTAGGCAGGGTGTTGCTAACATAAGCCCTGAGTGTACATTTATCAATGCATTGGATTTATTCGTGTACATAGAAAATGCCTTAGTTTAGGCCTATTTTCTTATTTTGCTTAAAAAACTATTCTTTCAGAAAAAAAACTGGTTTCACTTCAGGCCTAACTGTAATTTAATATGTCCATATATTTTGTATTCAAAACTCTAATTTTAGGTTTAACTTTACAACCTTGCTAACATGGGTCTACTACTGCCAATTCAAATTGGTGCACATGTTTTCATCTAGACTCACACTAGTGTGTCACGCCAAATTTAGGCAACAAACATCACATCAATTCAGTTGTCGTGGATAAACCATTGTAGCGTAAGTGTCTTACATCCTGAAGCATAGTAGAGCACATTTCCGGTACTTAGGGGAAAATAATAATGCTGTACAAAAGCTTAAATTGTGGTAAAATGGATAGCAATGACCCACCTGACAAAAATTAACTTGTGTAGGAATGTAAGCTGCATATCAATGCAAAATTTGGCGCTCAATAGCGTTGCAAATGTGTTGCAATAACGTTTCTAATTCTAGGTTCTAGTCTGCTTATTCCCATGTTAATTTACATTGGGTGATTATTCCTAAATACCTAGATAACGAGAAGGCTTCCAACTATGAAAGTGGACGAATGGCTGCAGTATGATACGAACTGCATACCTTTGTGGTTTACAGCCTGGGGGTGTAACGGGAATGATGTGGGAGGGCGCTTAAGTACTAAAGTATTGTTATAACCATTGTTAGAATTGTTGGTATCGTCTCTGATTGGATGGCCAAAGTTCAAACAATGACAACGTGTATACTGACATGCGTATCTAGATACATGCTAGTGTGTTGTCACAAATATAAACAACGTTGCCAAAGAAATTGTGTCTACGTCCCATTCACGAAAAACAAACAAAATATCAAAAAGGCAAAAATCGGTAAAGCTGCCACCAAATTGAGACTGGTTCAGCCTCACAAAGGAGTGATATGAACTGAATTAAAAAAAAAAACTAAAACAAAACCAAAAACTAATAAAAAGGCGACTAAGTTGAGAATGATTCAGCTTCTCAAAGGAGTGATACAAAATTAAAGTATTGGAAAAATGGCCACTCAAGCTATAGTTGAAGGAAAAGATTATCGTGCAGAGGAAATCCATGGATGAATGATAAAGGACAGCATACACAGGATAACTTATAACAAAGAGATCCACCATCAGAAGAGCGCAAAAATATCCTCGTACATAAACGATACGATTTCCCACGGACCTAAGTCTATGCCAACAATGTATCCATGACTATTATCAAACAACACACTAGAAGATGGTTAATAAAAACATTCATGTCAACAATAGTTGACGTGGCACATTATTAAAAATCTGCACGGTTTAGTCTAATACAGTGGTTTCCAACCTTTTTGGGTTTGCGGCACACTTCGATGTTTTCGATTAGTCTGCGTCACACGCAAGTTTCCAATTGTTATATACGTTTCCCGAGTGGTGGGAGGGGGTGTGTGATGTGGAGGAAGAGAGGTAAATTAGTAAACGTACCCATATTTTAATTTATCAGTTTTACCGGCGTATGATAGTTATGGTATGCTGCAGCGATCAGTACTACCGAAGCATGGTTGGGCATGCCAGAAAAGTGAAGAAAAGTGATGTGTGAAATCAAACACACCAAGGCCTTTTGAGATAGAAACTACTTTGGCTAGTTTTCCGGCTTCAGACCACCACGACTGCAATCACGTTAAACGTTGTGTATGTTTGCATCGGTTTTTATACATACGTATTAGAAAATGATGCAATAAAAAATTATGATTTTTTTTTTACTTGTTTTATTTTTACGCCACAGTCTCGCGGCACCCCTAGAAGTCCTTCTTGGCACCCCGGTTGAAAAGCACTGGTCTAATACATAATTTCCAGAGATGGTTTGGTCTTCAAAGGAGTGATATCAACACATCAAAACATTCATCAAGTTAATCGCACCACTAATAGTTCGAAGGTGGAATGAAAACTTTAACATTGCTACCAAAAGTAGCAATGTTCTAGTTTTCATTTAACCTTCGAACTATTAGTTGTGCAATTAACATGGAGAATGTTTTGGTGTGTTGATATCACTCCTTTGAAAGGCCAAACCATTCGGAACTTGGCAGTCCCTTTTACCAGAATTGGTTTTTGATATGATTTATATTGCCGTGTCCAAAAACTCGACTCCAACTGTGACCTTTCACTTCAACCCTGGCTTATCACTTCCACTCCTCCAACCAATTTAATATACCGTTGAGCTACAAGCACTCTCATAGTCAATCCTCCTTGGTTTGAAATTTCAAATCCTCCTCCAATGAGCTGCCTGTATTCGCGTTGCTCCCGGCTCTAAGCCAATCACAGCAACCTAGCGCTCTGCTCGTCCACAGTTTGGCCTTCAGGGTCCGACCTTCTGGAATGTAAACTCTGAAGCCCCGTAAAGGCATTTTGCTACAATGCTGATTGGAGAGGAGACCTCAACTCCAAATATCAAAAACCTAAGGGTATTACATCGTTGTACTGCAACGAACCTTTTCCCCCGCATAAACACAAAACAGTGCTGGCCTAATACATAGGCCTATCTTCAAAACTTTGGACTTTCATTCAGCTTCAGTACCACCGAAACAGAATCGACTCCGGTTGTTTTTTGTTTTGCCTTAATAGCCCTGAAGTTTATCTTCATTTCTGCGAAAACAGAAATTCCACTCCAATCTTTTTTTTTTCAATAAAAAGAAAAATGTTCCAACTTCGCCGTCACCACACGCAACTCTACAGTCGACCATTTTCAAATTTTCTTATACTTTGATGTAAATACTTTTCGTTTCATTTAGGCATAAAGCCGTCCAGTTTAGTGTCTGTTTTAGGGGAAACAACCAAGCATCCAAATGCTGTGCTTGTGTTAACAACATACATGTACTTTTAATACTTGGTATTTTTATTTTGAACTGCAACGATTTCAGTTGACCATAAAGTTGCAGTTACGAATATTAAACTTAAGGCCACTAAAAATTAAGTGGTTCTCGAGAGTTTTTTCTTAACGCATGAAACGTTTTTTATGAGATTATCTAAAAAAAAAAAAAATTCCAATCACGCATTAGCACTTTCACCAAACATTTCCTGGAGCCGATAACCACATCAGGTTCCTGCTTCATTCACATGATAGCCTCGAAACGAATCAAAGGGTCGTTCAGAGGCATATCAGGACTAAAAACTTGGATCTAAAGAATGGCTTTATCAAATATGCAGCTGTTGCACGCTGTTCCTGGCTTTAAAACATAAATATTGTACTCCACAACAAAATATAAGCTACTGACTTCTTTTTGTTTGTTAAAAATAAAAAAAAAAACCATGCCTGCATCTGAAAAATCACGAATAAAACGTAAAATAAAAACACCGCCCGCTCGCGTCATTTTTTCAGCACCACTCCCGAGAACCACTTAGTTAATTTTTAGCGGCCTAATGCGTTTTAGTATTTAAACTAAGCTTGAATATTTATTCTTTTACTTAGTGCTTAAAAGCAACTATTAATGTAACATATTATCATGAACCCTACTGCACCCGGCAATTTTATATTTATAAATATTTCGGACATTTAAAGTGTATCTTGTTTTATTTCAGTGATCTCCAAAAAGCCGATCCGTAGTAACCCATCCATAGACCAAAAAGGCTACTGCTAATAATCATGCCATTTTATTTCACAAGTCAGTTTATTTTTAAAATAATAATCTGTTAAACTTTTCATTGAGTCTACTGTGCTGCCACAGCTTTCCACGTGCATTTCAAACTTCATACACTGCTCTACATGCCGACCGGTTCTAAACCTATCGGTATGCAGTATTTCAATTTCTCAATTCTCGTAGCCAATGAACAGGACTTTCTTCCCTTGGACGTCCGCACTTTCCCTCTACTTAGTTTGAGTGACAGTTCGGCTGGCCCTCTTGGTTCCACCCTCTCCTATTGTTCTCTAGAGCCTTCAGCTGCATGTAATCGCTCTCCTACAGGTCCGTGGTAGGAGGAGGGAAACAGACTCCCTGCCCTCCCTCTCTATAAAACCAGACTGCAACCTTCAGTCAGGAGCATAGCTCAACTGACTTCAACTGAGTTGCCGAGGGTTACTACAACGGTCGGGATGGAGATGCCCAGTCCGAATGTTGCCATGCCGGGCAAAGTAGTGGTTCGTATTTTCAACCGAGTTTAACTTAAAAATTTTTCTTTTGGAAAATCATTCAAAATTAATAGTTTAAATTAAGTATAACTTTCGACTTTGAGGCGCTATTATGTTGGACTTAGCCATCGGCATTTCTGGTCACTGTCCAATGTAACTTAAAAGTTTAAAGTACTCTTTCTAAAAACCGGCCTTTTTTCTTTATTTATGGATAACTCGGTGTCATTCTAAATGATTCAAGATCACTATGATCATAAATAGTTATTTTTCGCTTAAGCAGTTATCGGCATTTCTGGTCACGGCCCAACATAACTTAAGGGTTTAAGGTCACCTTTCTAAAAAACTGCTTCCCCCCCCCCTTATTTATGGATAACTCGGTATTTTTCTAAATAATACAAGATCACTATGATCATATAAACGTAATTTTCGCTGAAGCAGGGTACTTCTAAGGTTCGGTACCCGATTTGACTTGATCATGTGTGAAGTGATTGTTTGTGAGAGTTAGGTGCTATTTATAATAAGGAGAGCTAGATGCTCAACCAACTATTTCTATTCAAGATTATTTAAAAGCAACTTCATGTAGTTTCTTACCGAATTTTAAGATAAAATTCTAAGTGCTTTTATTGTAAAAGCTATCAGTGTAACTAGTTGAAGAAATGTAAAGTGTTATTTTAATTTTTGAACTGTCACAATAAAAACCAAGAGTTTGAAACACCAGTTATTCTGCTAGTCGATTTAATTTGGTAGAGTAGAAATATTTAGAGATCATGTTTATTTACACTCCAAGTTAGCAGTTAATACTCACACCCACCGTGGGTGCAGCGATACCTATGATTAATTATTACTTGAGGGAACCTATTAGTTAGGACAACGAATCTCAATCCCTGTCCGGGTAGTAGACTATAGCTATGTTACCGCAAAAGTAAAAACAGCCACACTCAAGTAGTATTAACGATCCACAAGTACACCAGATGTTGGTGCCCAACTGAAAGTACCAAAGAGGCTGTAAGCACCACTACACCCCCTCAATCGGTAGCATAGCTCATACCAAAAGTCACAGGTCACTACGCCAGTTGGGAGTTTGAGATGTCCTTTTGCTGCCATGCCGGGCAAAAGTAGTAACTGAACTTAGTAGGGATTATTTCTCATTTAGGCCAATAATTCTAAATTATAAGATTTTAACTTAAATTGTGGTTTGATTAAAGATTTTAGCACATTAGTTTCTGGTCTCCCCTTATTTCTAAAGGTTACACGGATCCCTTCTAAAAACCTAGCTTTTCATTTTATTATTATTATTCAGAGGAGTAATTTTAATGTAGACACTTATTTTCTCATGTGCTGAACGTTTTTATTGAAACCGAGGTATTTTAATTTTAACTAAAAAGGCAGGGTTATTTTAAGCATGCCTGGCTGAAACTAAAAGTGCAAAGGTTTTTCCGTAGCATGTTAACGGTACTGTAATTGTATGTGCTATTCTGCAATTATTACTTTTTTACTATTCTAAATTTTGAGTGTAAGACCGAAAAGAGTTTAATGTAAACTTGTAAGAGAATTGTGATTCCTTATAATCCAACCACGTTGTTGTTTTTAGAAACAGACTTGGGGTTTTTAAAGTTACAAAATGTAAATACAACTGTTTTTTTATTAACGATTTTATTAAACAAACTCCAAAACCAGTATGAATCTTCTTGTCAGTTTTCAACTAATTTAACATCAGGGATATTTTAGTTATTAGTTAAATCGTTTTGCCTTCCTGGTGGCAGTCCTCTACCCTGAACTTAGTTTAACTTGAAAGCTCAAAGCTAGGAAACTCAGAACCCTCGACACAGTTAGTAGTCTACTCTATGCTTGATTTAATAGTACCGCCAAAGTTCGAAAGTAAACTGAAGTCTTATCACCGAACTGAACCACGAATAACGTTGATTGCTAAAGCACTGCCGTCATAGCAGCCACCGTTACAAAGACACCCTGCCTGTACATAAACTTGTGCTCTAATTGGTTCCTTTAGTCGGCAATACTAACTCTTTAAGAACGCTTACTTTTGTCAATTAAATCTTGTGGCGACTATCGCCCGTTGCTAAGTCACTACGTCACAAGATTACCCTATGTAATCGCATCCTCGCCCGTCCGCGCTTGCCAACTTGGCTGCCTGTGCAGAGTGAAACTACTTGCTACGAAAAACGAAGCTCAAAACTAGCAATGCACTGTAGCAAACAACTAGCTCTAACGTTAAGTGCTTACAATTAAGTTTATTTATAAACTAAATTATGTTAAATTGAGTAGAAAAGGCTTGCTACAAGTTAACACATGTTTAGGATAAAATTCCAAGTTTAGGAACACAATTTTAAAGCGGTTCTGACTATTTTGTGTACTTACAAATTCACAAAAAAAATCTGAAAACCAGTGGCGTAACGTGAGGGGTGCGGCTGCAGGGGGTGAAGGCTGAAGGACAATAGAGGGGGACAGTATTTGTGCCCACACACAAATAAAAAAAAAAAAAAAGACTGGTTAACAGGAAAGTTGTAGTGCAAGGAAACTTTACTTGAAAAAATAGTTGACATTTCCGCAGAAAAGAAAGCAAGGCGAGTTGTATTTGTGTAACGTAATGCCTCACTATGTTTAGACTACTGTACTGGCTACCGTACACGAAATAAAAGTTTCCTAACGATCTATATTATCAATACCGTAAGCGAGCGAGGATTATTGCATCAGCAGCAAAATCTCTTCCCTTACAGCTTTTCCTCCGTCCTGAAAGCATGGGTCAGGCCCATTAACTCACTCGCGCTTAATGCTAAAAAAAATGAGATGGGGGAAGTGTGGTAGTGGAGGGGGGTAGTGGGGAAGGACTGGGAATTCACATTAAGGGGACGTGGTGAGGAAAAGTAGTAGGTGAAAAAGGAAGGGGGCTTGATACACCACTTACCGAGCACATGCCGACCTTAGACGGGTTACTTGCTATTATATACATATATAAATTTTCGATTGTGTGTGTTGGCACCGAGTGGTGGGGGGGGGGGCACTACATTTTTAAAGGCATTTGGCCAAAAAAATCCAGATTGGTTAGGATACCCGGCACCAAAGATCAAAACCTCGGGGAACAATTTTTTCTCTTAGCGCTATAGGTCTATTTCCGAAGCCTTCAACTTTAACTTGTGTAATTCCCTGGAAAATGGTCCAAAACTATCCCCGTTTTCAATGCTTAATAGCCACGAACTCTATCTTCATCTCTGCAAAAACAGAACTTTAAATTTCATCTTCTACAATTATCTACAGCCATTTGAAAAACGCTCCAAACTGAGCGCACCGCACGCAAATCACCGATCGCAATTTTCCGAAAACCCAAACTTGTAAATTTGTAATTTATATTTTTTTCTCGGGCATAAAGCCGACTAACTTAGTGTTGTTGTAGGAGGGGCTGCCAATCGGCACTCAACCACATACATGTACTGAGGACCCACACTCCACGTTTTTATTTTGAACCATAATACCGGTTTTGGTTTGTTATGAAAACTTCGATTGCACTCGTGTCATTATTTGCGGCTGCAATAACGTTGTAAACTAAAATGCGTTTCAGCATCTACACACAAGCTGGTTCATTTAATCTTTTGCTTAGTGCTTTTAAAAAGTAATTTATTAACGTAACTTCCTCCCATGAACTCTACCTTGTCCAAAACGGCATTTTTTTTACTATAATATTTTACCGGACATTTTCTCCAAAAGGTGTTTATCTTGTATTTATTTCAGAGCTCCGACCATAGCAACCTCATCCAATTAGTATATAAAGCCTTTTACTACTATTAATCTTGCAATAGATCAGTATCCATCCTTCTATTAAACTTAAAAAAAAAAAAGATTTGAATAGCAAACTCGTTCCCCCCCCCCTCCTTCAATAGTTGCGATACATAATATCGTAGTTTTAATTTATAGGCCTATTCATGTTGCGAGTTCAAAACTCAGTTCTTGATGCCTCTCAGTTCACAAAAGTCGGCAATTCTCTTTGCTCTTCAAGCCCCTACAATTCCCTTCCAATCCAAAGTCAGTATTCAATTTCCCCACCACTCAGAGCTCCAAACTACCCTGCCAGCTCCAGAGGGAAAACGCCAGCATTGCTCACTGATCTCAAATGCTAGGAGTTGCTACGCCGGTTGGAGTGGAGATGTCCCCCAGGGTCCGCAGGTTGCCATGCCAGGCAAGGTAGCTGTTCGTTGGTAACTAGTTTAATTTTCTTGAAAGTATTCTTTTGGACTTCAATTCTAAATTTATAGTTCTTAAAATTTAAACTTAACCTCTAACTTTGAGAATGATTATGGATAGTTAACCGCCATCGGCATTTCTGGCCTAGAACGTCCATAACTTAAGGGTTTAAGGTCCCCTTCCTAAAAACCGGCTTTATTTCTTATTTATGTTGGACACAGGTTCTTCTAAATAATCTAAATGGTTTAATCGTAGAGCTTAGACGTCTTTTGGGTTGTGTACCAGGTTAACCATTGAGGTAGTTTGGCAGTGGCTTTTGAAACATAACTTGTGACTATTTTACTAATGTAAGTTGCATTCTGTAATCTAGTGAGTCTGGTAACTCAAACAACTTTTCTAATCGAAATTTTTGTAGTGTATGAACTTTTAATTCGTTCATTTTTGCCGATTTTATTGTAAATCATCGTGTGCTTTATTTTAAAGCTTTCAAGGAATATTTTTGTAACCTATAGCGTTCCAAATGTAGTGTAAAGTTAAACATGTTCTATTAAAAAACCAAGCGTTGTTTTAAACGACAGTCTGACTTCGTGTAGATTTAATTGTATGAGTAAATAATCAAAAATCATTTTTATTCAACTCCAAGCCTGCAATTAAACACCCATCGTGGTGGCAGTGAACCATTAGATAGTTAGTAGTATAAAAACTTTAGATAGGACTTGGGCTCTCCCCTCCTAACCGTGCAGTAGACACTGCAGTGCTGTATTCTCCACATAAGTAAAAACGGACACCCTGAGTACTACCTAAGAATTCGCCAGAACACCAGATGTCAGCGCCTATCTGAAAGGCACCTAACGTGACAGGTAGCGCCGCTACACAATTTCTTGCACGCGGGTCCACACCGAATAAGTTACGCCACTGGTGAAAACAAGCATTTTTTGACCCAATCATTCAATTTCTTTACAAGTTAAACTGGGAAACTAATAACAAACCAAACAGTTGACTGAAAACATCAAACTTCTACTATCTCCATTTCTCCGAGTCATAGTAGTAAAGAATCAACCAAGATTTATTGGGGGTGGTGGGGCATTTTTATGTTCATTTATGCTGGGGGGGGGAGGCATTTTGGTAAAGTTAACCAAGCCGGCGAAAAGAAATTATTTGCTACAGTCTACAAGTTAGAACGACTTTATTTTTAACCACAACTAACTTCCCAACTGGTTGGGGGAGGGAGTATATTATTGAACAAATGAAATGAACTCCATTACAGAGCATATAATATGCCCTTACTCTTCTTTAATTAAGATTAGGGTCGTTAGATAAAAGGATGATTGATGTAAGATATTTTTGTAGCGTTAGAAACAACACAGTAACAGTAATATTTTTCAGTAACACAGGTGCTTTCAAAAGATCACGCTGTTGGGGCCATTAGTTTTCCTCCTTTTTGCCTTTTTGAATAATTAATCGTTATTTCATTTTTTTTTTTGGTCTTCAGCTGATTGGCAATCGGCCAGTTGTCCTCGTAGACTTGCAAGTTATGGCTTGGTTTTCTTAGTCGTCTTGAGCCCTGAGGTGTGCTTTTGCTGAATGCTGCTTTTGTGCATATGGTTGAAAGCAGTTTTGGTTGCTTTGCTAGGAATCCTCCAGTTTGTGTGGGTTGAAAGTATTTTACCCGACATCCAAATTTGAATTTTATGTTAATGTATTGTGAAGTGTACGGTATTTTTTTTTTGTTTGTTACTCTTTCGAGTTATAAATTGTGTTCTTTTTTACAGAAAGTTACATTTTTCTTATTGCAAGCTGTGTACGTAATTTAAGTGTCAATTGTTGGATCCTTTATTGCAGGGAGTCTTTATATCACGGGTCACAGAGGGCGGTCCTGCAGAGCAAGCTGGCCTTCGTGTGGGTGATAAACTGCTTGTGGTAAATGGAGTTGCTGTTCATGGCAATGACCATTACGAAGCTGTGGACATTTTAAAGAATGCTGGGAAACAGCTGATAATGTTGATTGAAAGGGAAGTGCAGAAGTCAATTCAGAGACCGTTGAATGAGGTAAGCAGAGCCAACTGGCAGAATTCCATCTAACCACAGCTCATTTTGTGATTGAGTTTAGAATTTCGGGCAGATAGGTGATTGTTTTATTTGTCTGTCACCATTTCTTTCGCTCAAGTTAAAATACGTAAAATCATATTTTGGGAACGTAAATATCCCCAACTCGGCATTGAAATTTTTTTGTGTTTTTTATTTTTCCGTGAGCAGTGTCCCTATTTTTTCACCTATATTCCCTCACCTCAACTTCTGTGCTCTTGAGTCTTTTACCAACTCTTCTTTAAATTATATTTAATAGAAGATCCTATCCATATTTAAGGTATGTAAAAAAATTGTATGTTGTTCCACTCCATTCTGTAGTTTGTTTGGCCTTTCTTGGTTAATCAATATGCACAAAACACTGTAAATTATGCAGGTATAAAGAAACACAATACCCAATTTTATACTAACGAAAGCTAAGATTCACCAAGTATGCATTGCAAACACTAACCACATCTCCACTCCATAGGCATCGTCTTAATTTGCTTGACTTATCTTGTTAGTATTCATATACTAACAGAGTACACCACATGCTAAACATATTATGAAAATAATGAAGTACTTTATTGTTTAGGGTTTAACTGGTCATATTTAGTAACGTATGTCCATGTAAGTCAATGTTAACATGCAATTCCCTAGCTGTTACTTCAGACTATAAACACATGGTGAATTTTGCCTGCTCAATAATTAGTCTTGGATGCAAGTCACTGTTAAGGGTCACTTCTCTCCCACTCCTCTCTATTTTCACTCCCACTTCATTTTAGCAGTTTCCCTGTTTTTACTTCACTTTTAAATTCAGGCACTGTAGGCTATGTTACAAAATACAGCAATCAGGATTTGGTTGGGAAAATTTTAATACCATTTTACTGAAACAGTGATCCTCCATGAACTTGGAATAGCACCTAAAGCCGTTTTGCCGAATATGATTTCAGAGCAGAAATTTGTTTTGTTGAATACTATATTTCTTAATGAATTGTTTAAGAGACTCACAAAAACGCACACTTTCACAACGAAGATAGTCCACTAACTGCAAATTTTCAACTACTAACTGTAGTCGTCATCAGGCACCTTAAAGGTAAGTTTGAACTCTGTTTACATTTCGTTTTTCAGTCCAATACACTGTTCGAATTCGAAACTGCCGCTGTCTGCTATAATCAGTCGATTGGTTCACCCTTGCCCGTTGTGAAAGTGTGCGTTTTTGTGAGTCTCGTGTGACATTTTTCAATCGTTGTAGTGTTTCACAATAAGATGAATAACAGTGTTTTTACCGAATTGTTTAAGGACTACACTTCTAAACTTTGGGTTCAAACCAAGAACCGGTTAAAAAAAATCCACAATTTTATACTTTAAAAACCCATTTATAATTTTGTTAACATCCAGGTTTGGTGAATCTCCATTTTTGTATAAAAAAAAAATAAAAAAAATAATTATTTTTAGATTTTTTTGATTGTAATTTTGTAATTAGTAAAGTCGGTAGGTAGCCTTTACTGTAAGGTTTGACCTCAGTCTCCCATGTTAAAGCCTAAATTTTGATGCTTAATTTCTCTGACGCTTTTTAATTTTTTCCACTCAAATTTAGTACGTAAACTTTGTTCGACTTGGTGAACACATGTACCAACGATTTGTCACGTCGGAGATCTGGACTTTAGCTGGAATCATGAGTTTCATTTTTAGCTTGGACGACATCTTTTTCTTATTTGGACACGTTTATACAATGGTCTCTACAGACGTTACCATTTGTCGTAGAAAGCTGATTCTTAGCTCATTTGAAAGGTCTACTTCCGGAGATGTGCCCTTTATAGAAGTAGAAATTTCTATTGGTCGTCCCGTTCTGGAGTTAAGGGGCCCTGAGCGATCCGTTTTATTGTTTTAAACATTGTTTTTATGCAACAATGCCAATCAGCAAAAGCCAGACGCAAGGCATAGACTGAAGAAAACGGTCTAATCTTCTGGCCATTGCCGACTCCTCTGGCTTACCTCTGGCCAACAATTCACCCTCACTTTCGGGAATATAAAGCGTGAAGCGGAAGCAGCATCTTACTACAAATTGGTTTATATAAAGGCTTCACGTCACACTCCCGTGTTAAAGCTAATATGTCCTTTGCCCGTTTGGATTGCCATCCTATATTACAAATAAAGGACAAAGCCGCTGAAAGAGAGCTGCAGACAAACTAACTTCCAAAAGAAAGACTTGCACTGAATGAGCGAGCGGAGTGAGCTAAATTCGGTGCGTTTGCAACCAGTACAGAAAAAAAAAATTGGTGTGTCAAAGTATCACGAAAACCAAACGAACTCTTTTGATGTTTAAGGTAAGGTTTAATTAGCCCGAAGTCAAAACAGCAAAGGAACACTAATAAACTTTACTGTAAGGTTTCATATAACACAGTGTTCCTGTACTGTTGACTCCACGTGAAACCTTACTGCTGTATTCAACCATTTAGACACATAAATAAAATTAAAACTATAACCTAACTTTTAAAATTATTTTAATATTAATGTAGTGCTGCACACTCGCCTACTGTCGGGGCTAAATTTGTCAGCATTATTCAAGTCAAATCGCTCCTTTCCATTCATCCTATTGATACATAAACCACTTTTCAAGATTTCGTATTCAAGACTTCAGGACTGGTATTTCATTTTTACTTTCAATGACATTTCCAGGTTTCCAAGGAGTCGCACGATCCCTGAATTACTTAGTCTGTAAGTCAGTACTAAGCACACTAAGACTCTGGTCTTTACTATTTTTCAGTGATATTGTTTAGCAAAGAAGAATGTACAGTATTGGACAATGAAATTTAGACAGAAAAATGTTGGCTTCTCTGCTACGCTCCTGTATGGATTACTTCCTTCAAGGCGTGAATGGCTGCTAAAGTTCGATTGATTTAAGATATTGCTTTCAGAAAAGACGAATATGCATATTTCATGTTGCAGGTTGGGTGAATGATAAACTGTTACGACGAATAATCACGACATTAAGTCCATTTAGCTGTTACACACTCTTGGACAACGAGTCCATTTCTCGCATCCGGGTAAAGACGGTTTAAGGAAACGACGATTTGCAGACTGAGCTTTAACGATTTAGTCTGGATAAGCAAGACTTGGTGCGGTTTAAACATTGGCGTAATGCACTTAGTCCTTCGTGGGTGTGAAAAAATAGTGATTTTCGCTTTAATGACGTTACTTCGGTATATTAAATGATAAGAATACACAAATATCACCTCCAAGAATGTTTCTACAACAGTCCACTTAAATTTTCGAGGAAGAAAACACCGTTCCTCTTCTTCAGAAGACCACACCACAGCAGAGGAAGTTCGTTCGATGTGCGTTTACTCCATGTTGCACTTTAAATCTTCGCGCACGTGCTGCCGACCACTGATCTCTAAGTTATTCACGAGAGGGCCGATCGACGACTGCAGTCAAATTCCACTTCTTGTCTAGTTTGGCAATTAGAGGCAATGGGACAAGTTCTTCAATTAGGTCGTGGGAAGGGCCAGTAAGGTTCATGAGAGGAACTCGTCGACGAGAAAACCTTTTAAATGCGAGGGATTCGAGTGCCCGGAGGTGTGCTCCTTGTTTGGTGTTGGAGTGGAGCAGCACTCGAAAATTTAAGTGGACTGTTGTAGAAACATTCTTGGAGGTGATATTTGTGTATTCTTATAATTTAATATGTCTGAATATTATCACTGTCAACGCCGTTTACCGGTTTTTGCATTTACTTCGGTAGCTAATATTCACCGACAAAATGCAAGCTGCAAATGAAAACTCCGGAAACGTTGGGTTTAGTGTCCCTTTTACCTTTAACAACTGACTGAACCAGAGGCGGAACCAACGAAGGGGTGGATGGGGAGGGGGAGGGGGTAAGGGCTTGCGTTCGTTGAAATCAA
The DNA here is from genome assembly GCA_023313725.1 of Lithobius niger. NCBI lineage: Eukaryota > Metazoa > Arthropoda > Chilopoda > Lithobiomorpha > Lithobiidae > Lithobius > Lithobius niger. Next base: position 54,125 of record JAHWFP010095792.1, read on the forward strand.
TTTTGTTAAACGCAAAATAATATTGGAAGCTGCAGTAAAAAAGGTCGTTATGGAACATTATACTGTGAAACTCCAAATTCAACAAAACGTAAAAACGAATTTAACTTCAGTTCGCTCACTTTCACTTCGCCGAGACCACCTAATCTCGCTAATTTTCGACGATCACTGCCGTCTTCTTCAGGCTTTAGGATTTTCCGGACTTTTTCTTACATTTTCTTCAACCTGGACATTTAGTGGATTCAAATTTGAAAAAATCAGTGGTGCAGCCCTGCGAATATGGGAGGCTGCAACGCCGCTCAAATTTGAATCCACTAAATGTCCAGGTTGAAGAAAATGTAAGAAAAAGTCCGGAAAATTCTAAAGCCTGAAGAAGACGGCAGTGATCGTCGAAAATTAGCGAGATTAGGTGGTCTCGGCGAAGTGAAAGTGAGCGAACTGAAGTTAAATTCGTTTTTACGTTTTGCAGAAAAAAAGGGCGTCTGAAAAAATTCAAAGGATAAAGAAGCCACGAAAAAAAAGGCCATGGAAAAACCGATGGAAACTTAAACTGTTTACTGTTTTGTGCAGTGTTTTGTTCATAGGTGGGGGGGGGGGGGGGGGGGAGTTTGACGCTTAATGGCGCGTCGACAACTAGGTCATTAGCGCCAACTTCAGCCACAGTGCAGTAGTCCGGGTTGCCACTGCACCACGCATTACAAAGATATTAACAAACCTGGTAAGAAATTTCACTAGGAAACGGTTTTTCCCTTCTGCTTTTTCTTTCTTCATTTTTTTTCCTCGGATTGTTTTACTTCGGCTGTTTTCCTACGGTTATCGCCAGTGTCTTCTTTTTTTCACGTTTTTTTTTCATTCGGCTGTTTGCCCATTCCTTTTTCCCCGGGCTTTTCTTCTGCTGCAATCTTTCTCTTCTTTTTTTTCCCCATTGGCTGTTTTTTTCCAGGTTTTTTTTCTCCTAGGCTTGTCCTTCCGCAAATTTATCCTTTTTTATTCCTAAATTCAATGTTCTTTGAATGCATTTCTTTAAAACAAAACCACAAAATCGACTTTAAAAACAAAATCAATTTTAAAACCATTGCTCTATTTATATTTATAACTATATGGGGGAATACTTTTAAAGTTAATTTAATACTTTAAAGATAGGTTTCGTCATGCATAACGATACTTTTTATAGCCGACGAAAATATACATTACCTATTTTTATAACGTTCCCCTCTTTTTGAGCTTTTAATTCCCTAAAAACTTGAAAGTTGGCTTCCCAGCCAGGATTGTACTACTGCGCATGCGCAAGGGTGGGCTGACTATGTAAACTTGGCACAGCCGTCCGATGGCATCATTTCTCCTAGGGCTCTCACCTCAATGTGATCGCCTTGAGCTTCTCCATCCTCTTCTCGATCTGCTTGTGAAGAAAGATGGTCTCTCCACAAACGTATAACAACAACGACATTTAATGTCCTACTAAATAACCATACACAAATACCATTTGCTAACCCGGCAAGATGCTGATTTCAACCCTGAGAATTTTGAAACAAGCATGCTCGAGCTCTTACATTGCAAACATGCCATAACACAACTAAACAATAGTACCAACTTAGAGATTATTTCTTCACACTCCCCTCCAGAACCGTTTACGGTTCTACACAGTCTCTAACCGGTAGAGAAGTTGAATGGGGTGACGTAGATCTTGCCCCAAGTTAGTTCTGAGTAGGCAAGATCGAATGAGTCCATCATGTCCCGTCATCACTGAAGTTACTCTCCCTGTTCTCCCTGTTCTGTGTCGGGGAATATGAGACTAATTGAGTAGCACCAGGTCATTTACCTGTATATCTCGTCCAGTTGGAGGATCTTTCAACTGATGAGCGGTGCGCAGCTCAAGTAAATACTCTTTCCTCCATCTAATCCAGAATTGATTACTTAACTTCTGTTGGTATTTCCACCTCCGAGTTAATCCTTTAGCTGAACAGTCGATCTCTTCTGCACGGGTGAGTCGGGAAGGTAAGCTTGTCAATCGAGCTCCTATCAACAAATGCGCTGGAGTCAAAGGTTCCCCTTCTTTTGGATCTGCATAAAGGTAGGTCATGGGTCTTGAATTTAAGGTTGCTTCAGCTTCAAGTATTATTTCCAACTCAGCATATGTTAATAAAGCCTGACCTAAAGATTTTCTAAGACTTCTTTTCACTGACTGGACCATTCTTTCCCAGAATCCTCCCCACCGTGCAGCTTTCTCAACAATAAATTTCCACTTCACCCCCGGCTGGCACAGTAGTCTTGAACTGGTGTGTGCGCCAGACATCGATAGCGTTTCTGCAATTCTTTGTTAGCTTTACGGAAAGAGAGTACATTGTCAGAGTATAATGTTTCGCTTACTCCCCTTTGTGCGAAAAATCTTCTTAATCCCATTAAAACTTGTTCCATTGATTGATCTTCTGTAAGTTCCAAATGAAGTGCTCTTGATGTAGCACATGTTATCAGAAGAATGTACACTTTCATGGGCCGGTCCTCATGCCCTTTGATGAAGAGAGGATCAGCAAAATCTTTTCTTGCAGTTCTAAATGGTGCCGACTCTTCCATTCTTTCTTCTGGGAGTGGCCCAATTCTCTGTGCTGCAGCAATCACACGCAATTTTTGACAGACAAAACATCGACGAAGAACTTTCTTTGCTGCAGATCGTCCAGAAATTATCCAGAATCTTGTTCGCAACGCTGCTAGTGTTTGTCTTACTCCCACATGAAATCTTCGATGATGTTCCCGCCAGATTAGTAATTCAGTGAACTTGCTTTGAGCAGGCAACAGTATGGGAAATTTGACTTCGTCTGCAAAGGGTGCCTGACCTAATCTGCTTCCTACCCTCAATAGTCCATCTAGGTCTAGGGATGGTCGAAATTTTACAAGTGGCGAATTTGAAGGAAACAATTGGTTGTTCTTCAGTGCTTCGACTTCAGTTGCAAAATTATCTTGCTACACCTTTTTGAACCAATACAGCTCTGCCCTTTGAAATTCTTCAGCTGTCAAATGATCTTTGGCTTCCAACTGTTTTTTACACACTTGCCCAAACCGATAAACCCAAGCTATTATGTGAACGGCTCGATCATAGTCATTGATTCGTTCTAATTGTAGAACTTCTTGGTGTTTGTTAACTCTGGCTACGTGTACGACACAACTTGTGCCTTCACTGCGTTTTATCTCTGCCAGATTTACAGCTTTAAAATCATACGAATTTTCTGGCCATTTAGTTTTTTCGTTCTTGCAGTCAATTTGGCCCATACCACCAAATTCCATGTTGGAATATTTTTACTGCCACTTCGTCTCTTGTTAGTATATCAGCTGGGTTTTCAACACCAGGACAGAAATTCCATGCTAATGGATTGGTAGTAGCTTTTATTTCTGAAACTCGGTTTGCTACAAACATTTTCCAATGACCCACTTCACTTTTTACCCAATGAAGAACTATTTGTGAGTCTGTCCACAGGTGGAGCAAGTTGTCTTCTAACTGCATCGCTTGCAGAATGTATTTGACAAGCCTTGCTCCTGTTACTGCTGCAAGTAGTTCAAGTCTAGGAAGTGTCACTATTTTTACTGGGGCTACTTTTCCCTTGCTAGCAACAAGCGTTACTCGTGTCTCTGTTTGACTATTAACTCGTACGTATGCTACTGCTCCATAAGCAACTGGACTTGCATCGCAAAATACATGTAGTTGTACGTTGCTATGGTCTTTTTTTTGTAATAAACCATCTTGGTATCTTCAAAGTTTCTGTTTTGTTTCTTAGGCTTTGCCAAGCTTCCCAGTTGGTGTGCAAATCAGTTGGAATAGGCTCATCCCAACCAATGTTCCGTTTAAATTCTTGGTAAACTTTGTCTTCCTCGACACTCCATTGCCTACTTGGATTATAATCTTCAACCCATGTGTCCGTTTCCCAAAGTCTCTGTAGCTGACATGCTTTCTCAGATTCTTCAGTGTGCACAGCAACATGCATGGTTTGGATTGCATTACAGTCGGCACGATTTTCTTCAGCTCCATGAAGTAGCTACCCGAAGATACTTTGTGCTGCAACTAATGAATCACTGAATCGACGAATGGGTCCTGAAACTATTCGCCAGTAGTAATCAGCACCTGTAAGTAGTTCTACTGGTTGAATTTGTTTCTTCCTACCTGGAGGATCAGCAGGTTGTAGTCAGTCTTTCCATCCGCCTCCGTTCTTACTTTCACCAGCCTACTTTCATGGCCCCCTCCGAAACGAAAGTGAAGCAAGAAAGAAAATTGCCCTTTTTTAAAATTGACAATTTCTTTATTTTTGCTTTAGGTCAAGCTGTGTGAATGTTGTTAGTAGCTGGTTAATTGTAAAATAAACTAAAAATAAATTTAGGAACATCAAAATCTGTTATAGCGTCTTCCTTACTTGAAACCATTTCCCCACCAGTAATCCAAGTAAAGCATTCCAGGCGCTTGCCAAATCCTTTGTAATCTGCCTACTTTGCTCCTCCCCCAAGCAACGTACTCTTTCGTCAATCAACTGTTTTCATCTCACTTACTTAATCTAAACCCTCCACCCCTAAAAACCCTTCTTGGTTGGGTATAGCCAGTCGGTCATAATACCACTATATTGGTATTCTCTCTTCATTCCCTGATTTTCTTTGGCAATGCTCGTAAGAAGACGAAGCAAGCCAAAATCAAAGGTTTTTGCGAGGAAGTGAATACGGCAGGAAATAATAGAAATGAAGATGAAGGCTGTCCAGAACTACATGAAAATCTTCCAGTTAAAAAGTCGAAAACAGCAACACGTAAGTTGGATTAAACAGAACGGAAATCCAGTCGGCTCAGAAGGGTTAAAAAAAATACAGATGCAAACCTATTTACGTTGCCTTTTGGCCTTAAATGTCAGACTGTCTGGACGGGGAATCGAACCCACGATCTTTGAAACATTCAAAGTTTGAGGTCTACCTCTGAGCCATATTGACACGGCCTGAAGAAATCTGTATTTATTTAACGCAGGTTGGATGTAGAAAACTTTGCTGAAACCCGATGGAGCAAAAAGGAGGTCTTCTCACCGGAGGAAAAATTGGATTTTTTAACAGACTGTTAGGTTCTAGATCGTGATCATCTTTTTCCACAAGTGATGCAAAATGAAAGAAATCGTTCTTTTCCACATAAATGACTTAGCAAGAACCAATAACTGGCTTACAGTGAGGGAAAAAGTGGGACATTTTGCAAAACGTGTCTGATTTTTCCGCCAGAAAAGTCTGGCAAAGGAGAAGGCCGACAACTGCGTTTGTTAGTAAAAACAGCATTCACTAATTATGAAGATGCAATTGAATTGTTTGACGCCCACAGCCAGAAAAAAATACCGGGAAAACGTAATGGACAAATCGGACAATTTTATTTTTTTTACTTCCGGAAAAAGAGAAGATATTCGACATCAACTTGATAATGCTCGTAAAGTGAAAGTTCTGGAAAACCGAGAAGGGTAAGCAGAGAAAACGTAGATAATTTAATTTTTTCTGTCAGTTTCACATGATTTGAGATGGGCCTATAGGCTTATTATTTAATATATTGGGTTTTGGTTACAGCTTTTGTCAATGCCATATTATTTTACCAGTTTAGTCAAGTAGTATGTTATTTTAGTTATGATCGGATCTCGTGACTTTTAACATCAGGGTAGGCCTAAACATTTATGAAATTAATCGTGGATGTGGAAAATAATAGTAGGTCAATTTTTTGTAGAGAACGTAAAACTACGACGAAAGTAAACATTTAGGCTAATTAAAAAGTGTTTTGATTGTGTAAAATCGTCCATGAAACCGATATAATTTGTACTTTTTACGCTAAATAGGGCAAAAATAGGTTATTAGCGCCAACCTCAGTCACAGTGCAGTAGTCCGGATTGCTCCACACATTACAGAGATGTTAAAACGAACCCCAAGTCTAGATCGTATCATACATCTGTACTTCCTACAAAAATAAAAAAATAAATTAAAACTTGGACAAGAGGCAGAAAAAATTCTGGGGTGAAAAGGTCCAGGAAAAAAATACCTAATGGAAAAAGGTCTGAATAAAAAGGTTTGGGGAGAAAAGGTCCGTGAAAAGATCCAGTGGAAAATTAATGTGCGAAAGAAAATTGTCCGGAAAAAAAAAGGTCTGCGGGATAAAGTCCGTGGAAAAGAGGCCCTGGAAAAAAGTTGCAGGAAAAATAAGTTTTTATTTTTCGTGTACGTTAAGAACTTTAACATGATCGCATCATAATGCTATATAAATTTCTCAAGAATGTGTAAAAACAGTACCCTTCAGAAGCCAGATAAGGCAATGATGAACTCCAAAATGCTTCAGCTTCCCGGACCCCACAGGGGGAGTTTACAGAGCTCCCCCAGACCCCTTTGTTGGCTTTGTTCAGCCCCCTCGGAAATTTTTTTCTTGCTGCGCCACTGCCGCTATTCCTACTTTAATCACCAGTGCCCATGAATCCAGGTTCTCCGACTGTACAAATTTATTTGAAAACTGGACAAAGAGTTTTTTTGCGATTCCAAAAAAAAATACTGGATGATTATGCTGACACTATCTGCTCAAGTATGGACGTGAAACTCAGGGAGTTCGAAAAAAGTGTATTGACTAGGCTGGAAGACCCATCGGACAACCGAAATCATGAAAGGGTGGACCAAACACCATCTTCAAAACCACTGAATGAGGGTAACTTACAGCGCTTGGTAAAACTAAAAAAATCCAACGGTGGTGACATACAACTTATCTCGGCACACCTAGACCAGGAGGCCCCTCATGTATTAGCTGACCATCAAATAGTGCCCGTTTTACTAAACCAAAGGAATCCACATGAAAATATTACTGTGCGCAGGGGCAAAAAACAAAAAAAACACCAAGGTCGGAGTGCACCAATTTTGAACCCTCTTGAAAGCCACGAAAAAACCAATACAACAGGATCAAGAGAAGGGTTAACAAATGTCTCACTTCTGTGTGAAGCTAAAGATCGGGATTAGGATCGTAATGGGAGTAAACTGGAAGCAAGCATTCGTAGACAAACATTAAATCCTGCTATGTCCACATCTCCAAATCAAAGTATAAAAACGGTAGAATGGAAGGGTGTAACAACTTTTTTTGGAGATTCGAATGTACGAAATCTGAGGGGCAGTAGTAACCCAAACTCCAAAACCTGGACTTACCCAGGATTAAAAACCGAGGATCTCCAAAAAAACTCCCTTTTCTCCTTAAATTATGTGATCGTACGGGAACTGTGATTATCTGTGCTGGCACCAATAATCTTGCTGAGGAAACCCCTAATCGAATTGCCCTGCAGCTTAGTGATTTTGCGACGTCTATCAGTGTTGCCTATCCGAACATCAAAATCTCATTTATTGGGCTATTTCCTAGATTGGGTGGTGCTAATCGGGAATTGGACAGAAAAGTGATTCACACAAATTCACTATTCGCCAAATATGCGTGGATCACAATTACTCATACATTTCGATTGACAAAGCCATCTGCCGTGACCACACTTTGCTAGCTAGGGATATGGTCCACCTTACCTCTCGAGGAAAGCAGATTCTCCAGCTAGAACTTGAGAAAATCCACACCCCTCCGGAAAACAGTGCACTGTAATGGGAAATAACCCCATGGCTACTAGGCTGACACCTGTACACATTTGTTTTAAAGTGAAGGAATTATCTTGTGTTTCTTTTAATGCACGGAGTCTGGTGCGGAACATTGGCTGTTTTAGAAACTTGATTGGGTTGGATATTTACGATCTTATCTTTGTTGTTGAGACGTGGCTCCACCCTGCCTACCCTGCCTTTCTGATGGTATGTTGGTGGACTCCCACAAATATTCCGTGATCAGGCGCGACCGTGGGAGTATTCTTGCATCGTAAGAATATCCCCGTTGTTGTTATGGATGTGGCTAGGGATGCTGAAGGTCTGCTGTTTGTCTTGCCTAGGTGGAATATAACCTTTATTTTAGGCTACTTGCCAAATAGTTATGATGATACCGCTATTTTTTCGCTCTGTGATTTTATTACCCATTCTGTGAATCCATTACATTCTTGCATTCTTCTTGGTGACTTTAATCTTTGCACTGTGGACTGGAACCTTAATTGGACAAGCAATTGTCACCATAAACGGTTCCTTGACCAAATTGCACCACTGGGTCTTTGACAGTTAGTTGATGAACCTACGAGGGGAGATAGCATTCTGGATCTTGTCCTTTGTGACGATGATAGGCTCGTTTTTGGACTGCAGGTGGGGGCTCATTTTGGTAATAGTGTCTGGTTAGTTTTAATTTAAACCTCTCAAATCCGGTAAAAAATTCGCCAGTCAATTCCTGTGAGGAAGGAAAAATTGGAAAGCTAAATTTGCGACACCTCAAAAACTCACTTTCACCCATCGATTGGGACAGTCTAATTTTTAACACACATTTCAAAATAAATCTCGCCTGGAACTGTTTTCTAAATATTCTTCGGGGGCACATGCAGCTGTGTCGCGAGAAATCCCCTTCTAAACCTGTTGCTCAAACAAAACTGCATAAATTTATTATTAAACTCCGATCCCAAAAGCTTAAGTTATGGAAACTCCTGAAATCTAACTCCAGCACTGATAATAAACTTGCACATAATAATATCCGCAAGAAATATTCAAACTGCACTGAATCATGGCACAGTTCTCGTGAGTTGACTGCTATCAGAGAAGGAAATAGTTCAGCTCTGTTTAAACTTTACCGTCATAAAACATCTGCATCACGTTCCATTCCGCCACTGAAGTCCGGTAACCCCTATGAGACGGAAAATTACGAAAAGGCAAAATTATTAAGCAATATTTTTGCTTCTAACAGCATTATCGATGACGGTAGACAAGACCTACCACTGGATGCTTCGCTGCCTGCACCATGTGTTTGTCCCGAGGTTACCTTCTCGGAGAACTTGGTGATTAAAGCAATATTAAAACTTAAACCAAGTAAATCCTGTGGACCAGATGGTCTATCAGCCTTTCTCTTGAAGCAACTGGTAAACATAATTAGCTACCCACTTTATAAACTTTTCCAGCTATCATATACTGTAGGCTGCATCCCAGATATTTGGCGAACGGCCATTGTCACCCCCATTTTCAAAAAAGGGTCTGCCTCGGACCCGTTGAACTATCGCCCTAGTGCGTTGACCAGTGTGGCCTGTAAAATTATGGAGTCTATAATTCGCGATAAAATTCTTGATCATCTTGGTAAACTATCTATTATTGTCCAAGACCAATTTGGCTTTCTACCCCGGATATCAGCTACCCACCAACTACTCACTGTGCTCGACCATTGGACCTATGCTCTGGATATTTGAATTGTTTCAGATACTATTTATTTTGATTTCAAAAAGGCCTTTGAATCGGTAATTCACCGTAAACTTCTAAAATTAACGGCGTACGGTATTGTGGGGGATTTGGCAAAGTGGATTTCGGCTTTCT